>JBBPDA010112462.1:0-30501 GCA_037974385.1 Arnoldichthys spilopterus
TAATATCTCCACATAGGTCAGTGCGTTACTGATGATGTGGAAATACTGAGGAAGACTGCTAATGTCACAGGATGGATGAGTATGTCTTTGACTAGGAGTTCTACAAAGAAATAATGATTATCCACACACTCGCGGTCATAAGTGATTTAGCATTTTTCATAAATTAAGAAAATCATCATGTGTGTTGTTGTTGTTGTGTTAAACAACACACAGTAAATGTGGACTCTGGTACAGGCCAGTGAGTAACTGCTATGCAATGCTAAGGACATTCACTGAAGAGCAAACGTTAACAGCTGCACATTGCACATTTTAAGTTTGCTAAGGATGTGGAAAACAACCAAACTTGTAGCAACTTACTAAACTGACTAAATGAACATAAAATTTATGTTACAGTCTGGATTAAGAGAACTGAATATTAGTAAGTTGCTATGATGCTAATGATAAAAGTCTGCAAAAAAAAAAAAAAAAATACTGTACACACTGTAAACAGTTGTAAAGTGTTATATGTGCAACCACCAAAGTTACTGTAGTTTCAAGAAGGTTTGGCAATGCCACAGAAAAATGAGCACTAAATCTTTGGCCAAATATAGCTCTGGCTGTTGCATCAGCGCTCAAGATGAAAGTTCTAACCCTGATTTAATCCCACCAGTGGGACCATACACTCTACAGTCCAGCTACAAGAAATCCCACCAGTGGGATCAAACTTCCATAAGGGTTAATTGGAATAAAGTGAGTTTGTAAAGAATGCCATTTAAGAGACATTGATTGTCTCTAAACTGGTGTAGCTGTGAGGCTACCCACTGCTCCATGCCCATCAAACACCATCATTATAATGGGTGTTCTCTGTGCATTTTTATTTTGTTGTTTTGTTATGTCCATGTTTCCAGTGAAGACTCATTAAATGTTCCTTCATGATGCGGTGTCCCCGTTGTACCAATTTGTCTCAGTGTAGAATGTTCAGGCTAGTCGCATAGAGCATAATGTTCACTGGGGCATTATTTAGTATGGCAAGATGTCAAGATCTCAGAAAAGAGGAACCGCCTCAGTGTTCCAATCAGCTCCAGACAGAGACATCAAAGCAAAGTGGGTGCGATCCAGCACCAGGAGAGCACAGTTTAGTCCCTGCATTTCTCCTTTACGGCATGCTAGCCTGCCTCACTCTTCAAAGCCAGCGAAAGAAATAAAGAAATGGGGGGGGGGGGAGACAGAAACTGCTGGCAGGGACATGCTCTTCCTTTGAACAGGGAGAGCGAGGGAGAGCGGGAGAGAGAGAGGGGGAGAGAGAGAGGGAGAGAGAGATGACCTGATTTGTGAAGAGTAGGGAGGGTTGGGGTGTACAGTTTCACTCTCCTTTCTTTTGGAAAAGACTGAGGAGGGAGGAGGAAAAGTTCAGTAGCCACTGTACCCAGAACAAGCATTTCACTTTGACATGGGACCTGGGATGAGGTTACAACTCAAAAATGCTATAATCGCAGAGCATTAGGTCAAAACGAGAATACAAAGATAAATCAAAAAGAATTAATGGGATGGAATAAAATCACATCTTTTCTAATATTATACACACAGTGAAAGTCTGACTATCAGCAAATACTGATGTTACTATAAAAACTACAACTACAGCACTTTACTTGAGATGGGCACTTAAAAGAACCATGTTCACACTGCTCAAACTAACACAACCAACAAATAAACAGCCAACATCATGGCTTATGTTTGTTTTGGTTTTTTTGCACAAAGAGCTTTCAAAACAACAAAAACAACAACCAACAACAACACTGTGGAAAGGGATGGATCTATACTTCTGTGGTATACTTGGCTAGTTACTCATTCCTTTGTTTAAGGCTACATGTGGTTATGATTTAGGGCTAAAAATCTAATTGCCATGTTTTGAACCAGTATTGCAAACATGATTAAATGCAATTATTTTCTAACCTAAGCTCCAGCCCCTTTCATGCACCAAGAAGACCAGCACATCAATTTTTCAGGCTTAAGGCTTGAATGCTTAATGTAGTGTGCCAGGCTGCCAGTTCTTGAACTCTCCAATATTAAGCTGGATTTCCCCACTTAAGACAACACTGAAGAATGTTATACATGAATAAAACTGCACTTTTTTCATTCTTCCTGTTTTTTAAGCTTTACTGTTACCACATGACCTCCTTTATTCTGCATCATGTTATGCTGCACCATTACGGGCTAGGTTTGTTAAACAGTTAGATCAGATTCATTGTTTTTGAGATGTGTTCTCAATCCCAACATTTTCTGATATAATCTAATCACAACACCACCGCTATCAACTTCTGCAAACTCTGCTCTCTGTTCAGGTATGTAGCTTATGGCGTTAAATAAACACCCGTTTAATTTTTAATCTTTAATCACCGCTGTTATAGGCCAAGAAAACAGCAAAGAATTACTGTTCAGCAGCAACGAGTAAGAGATGAACAGGCAATTGAAAATGCCAGTGAAATTTATTCTGTAAGCACATAGTGCCACAGTTGCATTTAAGTGCAATGGGGAAATTTCTCAGAATGTCAAAGCTGAGGAGGGTGAAAAGGCATCTCCAACCATGCACACCAGCCAGAGTGAGAAAGACAGAGAACTAAAAAAAGAGAAAGAGAGAAAGACAGACTCCTGGGTTCCATCCTGACCCAGTTCCAACACAAATAAGAATAATGCCGACTGTAAATGTCTCTGCGTCTGCCTTTTATAAACACACACCTGAAGTGCCCATCAAAAGTCTGGGGACAGCTTACTTCTTTGTTTATTCAGCTTTTGCTGTTACTTTTTCAAGCTGTGTTCATTAATACTTTTGGTGAAATTAGCTATAAACACCTATGTTCTTGTTAAAGGTTTTGTCTGAATAATCATTTGACATATAGGTTTTCTACAAATTACTGTTAAAAGCACATACTGAACTGCTTTTAGCCCAAACCTGAAAGGTGCTAAAACCACAGCGAGGGACTGAATTGCACTGGTTGAGGTAGTACTTTCCCAGTTATATATACACCTTTGAATGATGCAGTCATTCAAATAAACTTCATTTCTAACCCCTTATACCTAAAGAACATGTTGCAGATGCACACTAAGTCCACACTCTCAAACCTGCATAATCATATTGTATAAAAAGGTCAGGGCAGTGGTGGCCTAGTGGTCAGGACACTGCCTTTGGAACCTGAAGGTCGCAGGTTTGAGTCCTAGCCCGGGCACTACTGAGGTACCCTTGAGCAAGGTACCGTCCTACTACACTGCTCCCCGGGCGCTGTTGGTAGCTTCCTGCTGCTTCACGTGTGCACGTGTGAAGGGTTAAATGCAGAGGTCACATTTTGTTGTGGTGCTTGAGTGTGTTCACAATGACAAAGAGTCACTTTCACTTCACTTATTGGAATGAACCAAACAGAGTTTCTATAAAACATAGTTCTTTTTAGATGCAGCAAAAGTTTAGAATATTTTCCTTCCTCCAATATTGCAAACTGCTCCTTTGCAAGAAAAACATTTTGAAACTCATGGTATCCCTAAACTGCTGACAGGCAGTGTGTGTGCGCAGAGTTAATCTAGGTTTAACCCCACATGCTACACCCAAAACCCACAGAAGGCGGAGTGTGTGTTCCTGTGGCTGGGAGGCCTTCCTGCTGTAGCCCTCCAGAGAGCAGCAAAGCCATCTGCATCAAACACCACACACCACAGCAACACAATTACAGCTGCAGGCTTTCCTTCATACAACACACACACACACACTCATTAACACACATAATTCTTACCTTGTGCACACACAAACATATACACATTTGCTCACACACTCATCACACAATCCCAAACACACAAATTCTCTCTCTGCTGCACTTTCCATGACCTTGTTTTTTTCCTGTGTATACAATCGATCTCCCTACACAATGTTTACACCAGATACGTCACTATTTCCAGAGCTGAAGTTTCTGTGCAAATTACTGTTAAATCATTGCAGTGGGAAGAAGCACTGTCCTTCAGCAGTTCACAGGAAAGCCAAGGGATTCTGAATGGTCAGCTGGAGTTGAAGCATGGACTGGTCAGACAATGGTAGGGCAGATTTGGTGCACAGGGAGCAGTGCCCCAGCATTTGACATTGTCAGAACACACAGCTGGCCTTTAAAGTGTAAACAGGAAGATGATGTAAAAGACAAGTGACCTTCAACCCTGGCTGGAATGACAGTCTAGTGAAATCTCATAGAATTGAAATCAGAGCCGCATCATTTGTTAACCATTTTTTCAATAATGGATTTCACAATGGAGATATTGGCTTGCAATCATAAATAGGTCTCAACAAATCAATGGGGCAATGAGCTTCCTTACCAATTATCTCTAATGAGCACTTATTAATCAAGTCTTTCACATCATCCACTAGATATGAATATATTAAATGATTAAAAATGATGCGAGCCAGTTTTTAACCACGTCTGAGAAAAGAGCAGAAAAGTACCAGATCTGTAGAACTAGACAGAGAAGTGACCGAATGAGAATGCTAATAATAATAATGATAAGAGGAGGAAGGAAATGGAGAAAGGAAAGAGGAAAAGCCCTCGTTTCAGCAGCAGAGCACAGAGGAAAAAGTAATGTAAAAAGGCTAACGTGTTTAATTAAGGCGATTAAAACAGCAGGAATCATTTGCTCCTGCTCTGCGCAACATGTTCACCCGCTCGCATAATTGCTCCTCACTGACACACGGCTCAGAACATTCCTTGCATGTTGAACACTGAGACAGACAAAAGGAAAGAACTCGAGAGGGCACACACACACCAGGAGTGCTCCCTGCCTCCTACTTCGAAATCCATACAGAGATCATTGTGGTTAATTACTCAGAAAAGCACAGGTCAGCGAGCCCAGCAACAGAGAGCCTCTAAGAGATGAAGCCCGGGAACAACAGAGGATTTCTGAGCATATTTAGACAGCACAGAAATAAAGAATGCATATTCAGGGCGAGACTGTAGAGGCCCAGAAGAGAACAGCTAAAAGTCTTGTTTCAAGCCAGTGGAGAGGGAAAACTGTGTGTGCCTTCACTGATTTTCTTCACTAATCTGTGCCAGGCTGGCGGGTGTTTATTTTGCTGGAGGGAACTGTCTCAAACTCCCAAAGCAATCTCAGCTCTCTGGAACATTAATCGAGCTCTAAAAGGTTGTTAAAACGGTTCAGAACATGCTGATTTTGATCATGTCTCCTCTGACATTAGCAATGCTGTTTAAAGAGACCAGGCTTTGAGGTGATGCAACACAATGTTCAACAATGTTAATTATATCTATTTATCATTTAAAGAGCGGATTCCATTGAAAACCCAAATTCTAATTTTTTTCTTCTTCTTTATTATAATGATTTAATAAAGACTGTAAACATTATTAAAGTTTCAAAACATACCATCCATTCTCCACTCCATATAGTCTATGCCACAAGAACAAGTCATTTTAAACGAATACATTTACATATATCCTCCTATTCAGTCTATGGCCAATTGGAACATGTATCAATCTTAAAATCACAGTAATACATGGTTTAGTGAAGAGGTTAAAAACAGTCATGTAATAATGAAATATGAACATTTCTGCTAATAAAAACACCATAAGTAGAAAACATAAAATACAGTGTAGGATAAGGGCCTTTTAACCATCTTTACTGATCCTCTTTAAACCTAAAAAGTGAAATCTATGTGATGCTCCAAAACTGCAGTCAGGTTCAAAACAGCTAGGAGTGTATGAAAAAGGTATAAAAAATTATTTGGAGAAAGCGTAAAGTTATTTAGATAAAACAGAGAAAGTTTTCTTAAAGCTTAATTATTTAGGCACATGTTTCAAGAGTTATAAATCATAACATAGTGCAATATATGCACCATGATATACATATACATATATCATGAAGTCTATAGTGATTGTCTCCCCTACACAGTCTTGTTTCTCATTTCACTACTGAGCCTCAGAAACCTCAAAGTTCACTTAAAAGCTGCTTTACTGCAAGCTTAACAGCCTTTGACACTTCCAGAGCTCCAACTGCCAAATTTCATAAACTTTGTGTAAACTGCTTTGTGAAGACTTCATGAGCCCCAGCGCTGCATATAAAAAGTGCAGTCTTTTTAAACCACTATGCTCTTAAGAAGTCTTTCGTTCAGATGGGATAAATGGTTACTGCACCATGTTTAGTTAAAAAAAAACAAAAAAAAAACACTACAAACATTTTGCTATGATATACTTAAAAAGCTAAGAATATATGATTAACGAAGATTTTTGTTCATTTACATGGGTCATTTAATTCAATGGGGAAAAAAAAGTTTGAATGACATAAGTCTATGACTGCACAGAATTAATAGTCATCAGTGTTGCAGGCATAGAATCCCTCTAAGGTGTGCATTAGAATTTGTCTGGTGTATGTTACTGAGATTGAGCCAGGGGTACACTGTGTACATTCCTGGGGGTGGGGTGGGGGGTGTTTGGCTGTGTTTAAGTGCACATGATTGGGTGATAAAAGAAAGTACAGCATTTGTGTCTGCAGTTTTATAATTTATTCTGCCAGACTCATTACACAGAGCACAGAAACAAAAAGCAGGCTTAAAGCCTAAAGCAGACACATTCAACAAACAAAACACATGAGTCAAAATATGACCCCACCACACTCTTAATAGCCCACGGACAGTGCAAAAGACACAGACACACTCCAGAAAAAATATATGTACACATAGAAAGTCCTGTCAATAACAATTCTTTACATTCATCAATACATGACTGTCTTCAAATGCCTATACCTCCTTTCTGTCTACAGTAAAAAAAGTGGAGACATAAAATGGGGTGGGACTTTGAGGCCCATTCAGAATGCTGTTCTGTCCCCTTCCTGGCATGCTGTTGCCTAGTGCCAGTCACATTCAGACACTGTGGTGAGGGAGTTAATTAGTAAGATTATGCAACAGCATGCTGGACAGAACCCCTCCAACCCCCCTTCCATCACATGCTTATCACAACCCTGCTCACACACTGCTATGAGGAGCATGTTAAAGGAACAGTTCAGTAAAAACACAATTGTCTTCGTAGCCCACACTCAGTCAATCCGGCAGATTGCTACTACTATAATATTTAGCTATGCACTGCACTTTTTTGTCTATTTTTGTAATTTTTTACACATAACCAATATTTAACAAAACTCTAAACTCAATACAATTCAATAAATAAATCAATAAAAATTTATTTCAAAATCAAAATGGCATCATTATTGCACATTTTATGCAACAACACAGCTAGGCACTGTTTTATCAGTCCAATTAGAAATAATTCCTCTTTTAATTAAGATAAATGTTAGTAAGAAGCCTAATGATCTGTACTTCAGTAAATAAGCTTCCTACTGTTCAGGACTGCTACTGAATTAGCATGCATTTATTTCCAAGAATAAGTGTGAGCATGAAATTTACCAATGGAGAAACTTATTCAGATTGCACCAGGCATAAAGTCATGAACACCCTGCTGAGTTCTATGGCATGCTTTGGCAGAAACTGGTGTTTGTTCAGTTTAAAAAAACTTCATCATATAGAAATATAATAACTTTGCTGGTTACTGACGATGATCATGGACACAGATTTTGTTTTTTATGAAGTTGGTTGAAAGGTAATGTCACCTGCAATGCACGTTTTATTAAATAAACTGCAATTTCACAGAACAGCATTTAATGGTACTTCTAAATAAAATGTGATTACTCTTTTATTTCTTCTACAGAGAACTGAAAAAGCATAATCAGTAAACAATGAAAAAAAAAATTTAAAGAAAAAATATTTATGCACCAGTAGAAAAAAATCTTACTTAAAAACAAGAATACAGAAGTTTCGTTTTAAGCATTTCCATCTTTATAGAATATGTAAGTGTTCTAGGTAATATTTAAAAGAACATTTTAAAAAGAACACATTCTCTGGTTGCTGCCCCAGGTAAGAGCCATGCAGTGTCAAAAACAGTCACAAGTGTTTGAGATTGCTTAACAACTCAACACAGGTGTGTAGTGATGCTCCACTGCAAATCTAAAGAACCAAACAAAAAAAACAGCCAACATATCTTGGATGATCAACTATATTTGGGGTGAAGGAAAATCTGAGTAAATACGATTCCTGTTCAGTTCCCTTTATCTCAGAGTCAGCAAGAGACAGGTTGCAGAAACCTTGACAAAAATCCAAAAAGGAAGACAGCGTCTACCTCTTCCAGTTAAAACACTCTTTCACACCTGGGCCAGTGGGAGGACACAGCTGTAATGTGTTGGCTAGGGCTGTCTAGAGATTTATCAGCTGAAATATGTATCCGGTTCTTATCTGTAGTGACAAGTCTGAGGCAGAAGTCCAAGTAATGCTAAATTACTGATGTACTATGAAATATCACCACCCTATACTCATATGTAACTTAATATTATGTCAGTAATGTCGACATACCTTGCGTACCTGTTAGTGTGATAGTCTGTGTTGAGCAGTCTCCAAACGTGCTGAGACAAATTCCTGTACCTGACAAAAACTGGCAAATAAAAGTCATTCTGACTGATGAAATCCTTTACTGTCATACACATCCAAAAAGATGAATCTATAAATAAAAAATGATTAATAACTTGAGCTGTCACAAATAATCAAAACAGACTTACTGCAGTAATTTGAGCTAACCTCAATTATTTTACATAGCTGTTAGCATTCAATCATATAGTTCTAGCACAACAAATAAAATGCCATATGGGGGCATTTTAGGTGGAGGAAAACGAACATACATAAAATAAAGTAGAAAACCTTAATGAACTTTACTAAGAAATGTGTTGTCATTTCCAGTCTGTTCTATAAATGTTACATGTTCTGTATAAAAATATTTCTTCAATTCATTGTGCAATTTAGGAAAATTTTGAACAGCTCAATGGAAAGTCACCCACTCTTTTTTTTTTTTTACTCTTGTTGGTATCTAGGTAGATACAAACAAACTCAATTGGCTAGGACTTCAAGAGCTGGATGTCCTTACGTTATCACTGCCTCTAAATATAAGTTGTATTTGACTGAGATTTCAGTCTGTTATAAATAAAAACCAGAGGCAGATCTACACCTCTACAGCTCTTTACTGAAAGAGTCACTGTAAAACTGCTTCATGCAAAATAAGTTATGTCAATTACATGCTTTGAATTAAACATGGGGTATATTTTACATGCTTTAAAAGTTCTTGTTTAATCTACAATGGCAAACATGTTAGTATTACAGTTTTAACATATTGAAGGCCAATGTATAATATTCACAATAGGACACTATAGAGAAGTATTGACAGCTAATCAACTAACTTGTCTTACATATGTCCATATAGTTCCTATTAGACAAAATCCTTGTAGCTTCATTTGTGTCTTTTTTAACAGAATTACAGAAAAAAAAAATCACAAGGATTAGACCAAAAGAAATGGTTCTAAATTACTTTAAATGGTGCATTTTACATTAACCTCCATTATAGATAAGGAAAGTTTTGTGCTTTTATGTAAATTTGTCATTTTAGACACACAAGGCTTTTGTATGACAACAAGAAGATTCTTTTTTTTTTATAATGGGGCAGTTGATCATAATAGGTTATTAATAACAAGCATCCATATACACAGCCAGCTTTATGAAAGTATTACACTGTACTAATACTGCATACTAAATATTGTGATTCCCATGCCTATCCCTAATATTCAGCTTTACCTTTAAACCATTAAAAATCATGAGATACTTCTAAACTAGCAGCGCAGCTACCCAGCCAACTGCCTGGCAAACTCAGCTTTGCTGTGTGTGTGCGTGAGATTTCATCCAATGTTAGCAAATAAGCTAATGCACTTCTACAGACCAGTCACTAAGAAAGAGCAGGATCGCTACTGCATTCACGGTCACTCACACTCACACTCACACTCACACTCACACTTTTCGGTAAGGTCAGCACCACAGGCAACATCAAACATTCAAAATCAGCAAATTTAAAGACCCAAATAGCATTTCTTTTAAAATACAACATGCATGTCTACAGTGTTGAGAAGGGCTGAGGTTCCCCTGAGATGCATCACAGCAAACATTCTCTACCTCCAGCTACTGTCCTCTCCCTCTCCCTTGCTTTCTAAGGAGGGAAAAGAGGGATTATTGTTAAAGAGGCATTAACGGAAATTGGGTAAAAGGTTTCACATGAATATATTACCGACATTACCAACAGCTCAGACATTCTGGTGGAGGACAACAGGAAAAGTGCAATTGGGCAAAAAGTTTCTCTGAGTTTAAGGAAGTTAAAGGAACAACACAGACAGAAAAAAAGCTCAACAAATCAAAAGGAAAACTTCAGAGTATTTTTTCCCATTTAAAGACTACAAAAATTCCCTTCTGATGATTTACGGTGAAGATCTGCAACTCGCTGCTGGCTGGTCTACCTGCAGCCTCAATCAAGCCAGTGCAGAGGATTCAAAATGCAGCAGCTCGGCTGATCTTCAACCAGCCGAAACGCGCTCACGTGACGCCATTACTTCACTCCCTGCATTGGCTCCCCATGTTAGCTCAAATCAAGTTCAAGTCATCAAAGGATCAGCTCCCTGCTACATAGAAACACTGATCCAGACCTACACACCCACCAGATCACTCAGATCAGATAGGGACCAGCAGTTGGAGATTCCATCCCCACGTAGAATTAAATACCACTGTAGATTCTTCTCCTTCATTGTTCAATGGTGGAATGAGCTGCCCAGTGACACTAGATCTGCATTCAAGAAGCATCTCAAGACTCCGCCGTTCTGCATCCACCTCAGCACATACGCCTATTGCTACCTGATAACTGACTGAATGTCCCCCAGATAGCAATGTTCTACCTAGTTTTACTTAACACTTGGCATCTGTATTTATTGTAGTAGTTGCTGTCGGTATTTATTGTAAGCACTTGGAATACGTATTTATTGTAGTAGTTGCTGTCTGTAGTTATTGTAAGCACTTGGCATATGTTTTTTGTAGTAGTTGCTGTCTGTAGTTATTGTAAGCACTTGGCATATGTATTTATTGTAGTAGTTGTTGTCTGTAGTTATTGTAAGCACTTGGAATATGTATTTATTGTAGTAGTTGCTGTCTGTAGTTATTGTAAGCACTTGGCATATGTATTTATTGTAGTAGTTGTTGTCTGTAGTTATTGTAAGCACTTGTCTTCAATATTTATTGTAGCACCTACTATCTGTATTTTACAATTAAGAGAAATCCTTTGGACCTCCTTGTAGCACTCACTCCAGTGTTGCCCTGTGCAGCTATAATGCTTGATTGTTTCCTCTGTCTTGGAAGTTGCTTTGGATAAAAGTGTTAGCCAAATGAAAATAATGTAAATGTAAGATAGGAACTAAGTCCTTATCCAATTAGGAGGACAACAAGTTAAGGTTAGCAAGGTACTTAAATATCTTTACATAAGTCTAGCTTCTATTTTATGGCTAGTGGTAGAGTCAACATTTTCTTTTAAATTTTGTTCATTTTTTAAGGTAAGAGTTATGTTCATTTTTGTCTATAGACCTGATCTACATTGACCTGTAGATCAGCAACTAGGCTTTCAGTCCAGACTGGGTGATCACTACAGCGATTCCCAAAGGTTATATGATGTACTTGTGTAATGCATGCTGGGTATTGCAGTAAGAGATCTCTGATAGATTAAAAACAATGTAAAGTAGTGAATTCTGTTAAACCAATGACGCTGTGCTACAGAATACTACACAAAAAGGGAAAAATAATGATGCTCCTTAATTGGAAACTGAGCATAATTGCGGAATAATTAACATTAAGAATACCTATATAATGCACATGGAGTTAAGGGGTTAAAAAGACTATGAATTTGGAGAATATCAAATATTGAGCTCAATGAAAAGCTGACTTTCATCATAATATCTGAATATCCTCATTCGTTTTAGGCTGATTTAATATCCCAACTTACTGATCTTTCAAAGATACGGAATGATGACTAAAAGTTCGAGATGGAATGAAAAATTAGGAATAAAAGCTTAATTTATACTTCAAAACCCAGAATGAATTGCTGCCAGTGCACTTTCTGAGGTACAAAAAACACAGAGCTTTTTTCTTAGATGAGCTGGCTGATGGAAAACAGGAGCATGCCTGCACCTCAATGCCACTGGGAGAACCACTGCAGAACACTCAAAGCACACAGGAAAAGAAGGTAATAACTTTTGAATGGACAGTGTCCTTGACTTGCTTATAGAAGGTATTGTGCGTTGCTGTGCTCCCACATTACATTTTCCCACCAGATGCTAGTTTTCACTCTTACGTTTTCTTCACCTTCCAGAGAAGAACCTTTTTCAAACCTTTTTTTCATCAGCACCCAAGGTCTTACCGCATTGTTTCCATGTGCTTGTAATGGAACAAGCACTGAATGCAGGCTAGAGGCACACCTGGGAACATCTAAACCTCAACCATGCAAAAAGCTCTGGTTTATGTTTCATGTGTGCCAGACTGCAGAATACACAACAACTGATACTGATTGGCCAGGTAGAGCCTTCTCAGTTGAAACTGATGGCAGTTTCAATGCCCGCTCCAAAGTCAATCTCCCAAAGAAACACAAGGTTTTATTAGACCATACCATGCAACTTCATATGCAGCATCCTGTTTAAAGAAGCAATCTTGAGGTTCTTTAATGATAGTGTCACTGTCCGCTGCATAGGGTTCTGACAACCAGCTTCTGATATGTAAAGGCCAAAAAAATTCAGTGGTTATGTAAGATAGATGAAACCACGTATCCACAATGACCTCTTCCTTTATTGTACAACAGTATCTGCTGGTCATTCTCAAACCAGTGCTGAGTTGAGAGAGAAGGCACGGCTGACAGCATACTCAAAGTTATTTGTGAACACGCCTGTGGTACAGTCCAAAACGTTAATAATGTGGTCAGTGTCGTATTTCTGAATGCTGTCACAAGTGAATAGTGAATACACTGCTGACTTCAAGCTCTGATGAAATGATGGCATTAAAAGTAGGCCTGCGGTCTATGACCAGCAGTCTGATGTATGTATCATCTCTCTTCACTGTGTAAGTGCTCCAGAGCACCACATAAGGCCAGTGGAAGAGTCTGCTAATCAGTCAACCCCTTAAATCGTAAGAGCCATATGTGAGCCCATTAGGGGTATAACCCTCTGACCTTCATTCTATTAATATGCTTAAGAAAACGATTCAGTGGATCATGAAATTCATGCTCTGATTTGATTATTTTGATAGGATTATATAAATAATAAACGTGATTGGCAGAACCCCCCCATAAACAAATCCACTGAAATTCCTTCAATCTATTGTATACTCTAGATTTGTAGATTACTGTAGAAACGATCACTGCTAATTTAAAGCTATTTTTGCACAACTTTGCATGATATAAAACTGTTAATCTTATTGACACTGCTGAGAATGCAGTGCCTGTCATTATGCTGTGTACACACTGTTTCTGTAGATCTGTCTTGTATTGTTCTACTGTTTGCTTTTGGGCTTTTTAAGCCTTGCACTCTTGTTCTTTTACTGCACTCTATATAGGCATGTCCTGTCTGTACATGTGTTTCCGGTTTATTTATGTAGCTCCATGGTCCTGGAGGAATGTGCATATAGTTGCAATGATAAACACCTACTTGACCCTGACTTGATCCATGTGATAAGAAAATAGACAACAATAGAATACAAAAATTTTTGATTTTTACAGCTCCATCCTGGACAGTGAACACACACTGAATATTATGATAATTGATCCTAGCTGATTAGCCTTTCAAAAGCATTGCAGCTAAACTGAACTGTGTATCAATGCAGCGCAAAGCATATTAATTTCCTAGTGTAAAAACCTTAGCACCTCACGCTCACATTTACATAACTTACAAAATAAATTCATAATAGTTACTGAATAAAACATTTCTGTCAGTGAATAAATCCCAGTATACACAAATAATATGTTACTAAGCAATAAGGCTTAAAATTTTGTAGCTGAATAAGTGTCAAAACTCACAACCCAAATATTGTCTGGAGGAACTGTATTGGAGGAAAAGAAAGGTAATTAAAACAGATGGTGTTTAGATCTACAGCCTGCTAGCTACCTCACCATCAGCTTAGCGAGCAGGTAACAGACCCTAACCTTGCCACACACCACAGAACAGGTTTGATTCCGACTACTGGTCTAGTGTGAGAAAGCAAAGACAAGACACTACAGTTGGAAAAAGTGGACTACAAGCTCACAGCCATTGTTAATTTTAGCATGTGTGGTTGAACTATTCCTTCAAGGTATAACCCACCCTGGACACTTAAAGAGCACATCTCAATCCTGGCCCTGGAGTACCACAGCTTGCAAACTTCAGTGCAGAGGTCCAGAACCACTGCATTAAAACATTTGGTTCCAAGCTCAGTTGTCAAACAATACAAAGTGATTGTATTACTGTAACCCTAAAAGCTGAAATCTGCAACCATCCATGACTGCCTGTCTTCAAATCAAAGAATGCATTCTTCTGTTTTCTGACACGCTCGATAGACAGCAGAGTTTTTAAGCACATCCAGAGCTGTTCTCTTGCCCTGTGGGCTCGGCCATGGTGAGATTCTAGTCAAGCCGCCAGCACACACAGTGCCATAATCCAATTTATGCCTGTCAAACACATGCTAATCCCAGCAATCTCAGTGCTACTCTGTGATTGACGACACCTCTGGGGATTTTTTAGCAGTAGGAGAGGGTGGAATTGGGGCTTACACTACAGAGCACATGAGATTTTGCCTTTCTGCAACAACACGGTTTCACTTTCTCCACAAAGGAAGGTGAATTATGGCCTAGCAAAGCAGAGACGGAGACAAATCTGAGGGAGAAGCAAGTTAATATAAAGCAACTGTGACTGCTCCTAAAAATTCCCCAAAAATCTTAAACCTCTTCCTTCTGTGTCTGCTTTCCTCCTTTTTGAAAGAATTGGCAATTATACTATCCTTATTCAATGAACTGGTTACTGATCATATCATTAGACTATCAAATTATTTCAATAACCATGTACAATAAAAATTAACTAACCCAACGAGAAGGGTGCATTAAAAGGGCTTTTGATACTATTAAACACAGGCACCCTAATAGGGCACTGATATTGGATCAGATATAGATCATTGTTGGTCTAATAAGGAATTCTGCTGATCTTTCAAACTTTCTGTACACTTAAACAGTTAAGATGTAAACAGGAATTCAACATAATCCGAATTGTTCACAGTGCTGGTGATTTGAACCAGATATCTGAAGTGTTTAACACCTCTAAAAGTTATCCTCACAGAATGCGATTACATGAAATAGTATGAAATATGCTGTGTGATGCCAGAGACGCAGTTTTACAAGTTATACAAGTCTCTAAAAAGGCCTAAAAGTATTTATTTTAAAATTAATTCTAGAAGAGGCAGATGTGAAGGTTTTAAAGCAAATTAGCAGCTGTTTTTGTTTTATTTTCCACTCATTTACCATCATTAATGTGACATAAAACAAAGACTTTGGTTCTGGAAAGTAAATAATATGGCTGCATTTGGCCCCCTTGCTGTAATGAAATAAGTTTCTCTAAAATAATTAATTTCACATCAAACCACTTTGAATGACATTGTAGACATTGACCTATTCATAACCCATAGAAAGGTTGCTAATATCTCTAAAATCAATGAATTACATCTTCTGAATGTGGATTATTTTGTGAACCCTTTCATCATGCCAGATGAACTGCTCCAGTGGAAAAATCCAGCCATCATAAAAAAGTGTTTTTGATGAAAATCAGCTGTAGTAAGTGGGTCCTCTCTCTCGCTCTCTCTCACCCCAGAGGCAGCACAAACATCTTTCTCATCCTTTTTGATAGGGTACGCAGTGTAAACAACTCCAAGAAACGGTGCTCTAACGGCATGCAGATCAGCGCTACTCTGTGCTTTGACTAGCCTCAGAAATTGGGACTGTAGAAAATTCAGAGTGAGCACTCCAGAGATCAAAGAGGCCTGGAGAGCGGCAGGAGGGGAGCAGAGGGAGGAGCAGATAAGGTGTGCCTGTTAAATATTACATTTAAAATATGCCAGCGCCATCAGATGTGAACTTAAGTAAGTTCACCCGCTTGAAAACGATCTGAATTTTAGATTTGCACCTAAAACATGAGTGAGAAACAAGAGAACATGCAACAGGATCATCATGATACAAACTTTGAGCACTTATAAATGTTTAACCACAAAAGACACTTTTACCATCTTAAAAAGCATGCACATGGAACACTACCATAAAAAAAACAGAAGTGTGCAACACACATAAATGGACATGCTTCAAAATCACCTGCAGAGAAAATATATGATTTGTAGAGGTCCAAACATGCTTCACAGATAAAATAAGATGAGTCTGGATACACAGCTTGGCCTGGATCAAAGCTTACTTGGGCTTACACTGAATAGTCTGTGTGTTTTCATTTCATAGGTTCCACTGAATGAGTTCAGACACTCTAGACTGTTTTCTTAAATCCACAGCAAGTAATAAATATAGACGTCTGCTTTCCAAACTGACCTACTGACAAAGTTGCTACACCACTTTCTGAAGTAGAAATGAGTGGTTCTTCTAAAAGTATAAAGTGGACAAGGATTACAGATAGCCCCGTGCAATATTGATAAATTCATCCCTGAATGTTTTAAAAATATCACACCATCTCACATGCTATGTAAGTCAGGATTAATAAAGTTAAAAACACATGCTTCTCTAGACTAAAAAAAAAGTCTTACAAACTGGACGTGGCTTATTTTGAGTGGACCCTTCTGTTCTGGTTCTCTTAAATCTACATGAAGGGAACCTTACAACCTCATCTATGACATCCAGCCATACCTGCACATTGTTCAACACTTAGTTGCTGCTTTAAAATAATGAAAATGAATTTAAAAACTTCTACAAGTTTTTAAAATAAATGTGAGGGTTTTTCTTCTTTTACCTAATAAAATAAACTTTAAGCCAAGGGAGACTTCAGGAATCTGAGAACACAGCTCTTTTCTTGCTTAGAGGTTGGCTTTACAGTGGAGCAACCACACACACACACACAGACACACAGAGGATGCATTCAGCTTTAATAAACTGAGTAACATCCCCTCCCCACAGCATCTACGCATGCCAAGCCTGAACAAACAGGGAAACCAGGCCAAAGAAGAATTTTCTACAGGACTGTTACAGTCATACAAGCATAATGTTACAGAGCATCCATACACATCTTGAAATAACTTATTAACAATCATTTTAACACAAGCACACCACCATCCCCATCCGTGCAGTTACAGAGGCAGGGATATCGGCTCTGCGCTGCTATTTTAAATGTAGGGAAATGCACCACAGACCAAAAGAAATTTACCCAATACTGAAATGCCTTCTTAGATAAAATTAGGCTTTTCAACAAACCAGAAGATGCAAGATGATAGGAATTCACTGTGCAGATGAAAACTCTTTCATGTATGGCCTTTAATACTGTAATGAAAATATTTTTGCCATACAGCCCAGCAACAGAGGCAGCCAGGTGGCATTTATGGGAGGAAAAAATCTTTTGAAAAGGCACAGGAGAGAGGACGAATGAACATGCCGTTGCTTCCACACAAAAGCCCTGACTGCAGCTTGGTGAGAGATGGCAGATTTTACCTTTTGTTTGGAATAGGTTTCAATGGCACAGCACCTTATCACTGCCGCACTTACACATGACTGGAACTCATAAGCATGGCAACAGAGCAAAGCAGGGCATAGCTCCAGCAATAAACACCTTCCCATAACATGTACTAATATGGCCCTACAGTGATGTTCAGGGCCAGGGATTACACTTTAATATAAGGCAGATGTAGACCTATGAGTATCACACCACGATGATACAACTGGTTGGAATTATTTCTATTAGTTTCTTAGACAGACATAAAAGACAAAGATGCACTTTAGATCTTTAGATATTATATCTGATGTAATACACCAACACCACCACCCCACTCTCTCTCACGCTCGCTCGTGTGCTCTTTTGCGCTCTCTCTCTCTCTCTCTCCATATAATATACATACATATACACACACACACACACATACACATACATACACGTCTGTGTGTGTATAAAAGAATATATTTGGCCCCCGTTATTAATCTATTTTTAAACAGTGTTATCACTGCTGAGTCCTTGGAATTCTAATTATATAATCCTAACATATTTAACACACATATAACACAACATACATATGTGTGTGTGTGTGTGTGTGTGTGGACTTTGGTTGCCTACCGATCAAACAGTAAGATTCTGACTGTAAAAAAACACATTTAACAGACTCTCAGACTGTGGTTTCTGATCGTTGCCGCTGTTCTTTTTTCTGAACTGATCCTGTTTAAACTGCGAAGTTTTTTTGCTGCTTTAGAGAGAAAACACCAGCGAGCAACAGCTGATCTTGGAACGAGCAAGTTTTTTTAGAGTGATCAGGTTACCTAATTATGACTACCTGAACCCACCCAACAGCGTTTACAGTCCATACAGCCAAACCTAAACCTACACACGCGGCATATATATATATATACTGTACGTGCTGGACTTTCACTCGCGGATGCGTGCGCGCTGTTCCCGTCGGCGCGACACTTTTGAACAAAGTCTGCCATTAAACACTAGCTCCGCTCAGATCCGCCTTATTTAGCTGCCTTTTAAGAGTGGAAGCACTGGCTCGCCTCGCGTTCCCCCATCAAGGTGTAGCTAAAAGAGCGTAACCTACTTTCTCCGAGATATCATGGCAGACTTGAGCAACTTGTAGCCCTATAGGAGTGTGTGTGTGTGTGTGTGTGTGTGTGAGTGTGTGTGCGCGTTTTCAGCGAGCTCACCTTTCGTGCACATGATCGCGATCACGTAAAAAGTGCCCATTTTGCTCGGTAAACGAGTCCATGTCACTATATCAGAGTATTTCGCGGACCTTCTTCCCTCCTGTGGTCGGCGCGCTGCCTTACGTGCCGGTGCGTCCATCGCTGGTGGTCTCCCAACGCGCGCACGTCACACACACAAACCGGGCTTTTCGTTCACCGCTCTACCGCTGAACACACACCCGTTTGCACTCAGTGCCGCCTTCTTCCCCAGCGCTCCCGGATCTGGCGGGAGTCAGTGTGAGATCAGTGCTGGGTTGTACTCCTCCATTAGGACACGCTGGGGGTCGTTAATCCTGAACCGCACGCGCTTTCCTCTCTCTGGCCTGTTCGTCCACTCGAGCTCGCCCGCAGTCCCCACGCTGCATCTCCCGACCCTCTACTCCTACGTTCCCAAGTTCCACCCCCATATCTCTCTTTCCATTCGCCAGAGCTTCCGGTGTTGGAGCGCGAGCGACCGAAACGAGCGCGATGCCGCCGCCGCGTGGCAGACTGAGGTGAGCAGGGCTTCTGTTCCTTCTGCGGCCCGTTTTCTTACTAGTGTAACGATGAACCCAGCTCACGGTTCGGTACAAAGACAATTCAGGGCTCACGGTTCGGTACAAAGATAATTCAGGGCTCACGGTTCGAAAAACTCAATATAAACTCAGCAAAAGTAGACTAAAAATAACCGTAGATCTCACAGACCTGTTAGACATGTACATTTACAGACTGACTTTCGTTCATTGGATTACACTACAGTGAACTGACCACAAGGGGGTTGGGTCAGTTGGCTATGCTGCTAACAATAAGTGAAAGTGAATGGACACAAGTTAACAATAAGCAAAATACATCATGCTAATTGGCGCCTGCTGTGTGCTGTTTCTTCAAAACGGGCGCCCAAATCCATTCCCGCAGGGCCGGTGTCCATCGCAGCATGGTAGTTCCCCTCCTCAAACACACAACACACTCCTTACACTTGGCAATTAAAAGATGAAAGCTGAACCAGGTGTGTTTGAACAGGGAAATAGCCAAACAGTCCTGCAGGGCCGGAGATGGACACTTGTGTTTCAAAACTTTACACTATGGCCAATTGAAGACCAGGGTTAGGCTTATGCTGTGTTCCATTCAAAGTGGGTGGCCAGAATTTCCAAATTGAAATTTCCTACTACAGACTTCTAATCATTTGAACTGTTCTGGGAGGGAACGTGATGCCTAACAAAAACAAAATAAAAAAAAAACATGGCTGACCTTGACAAACTCTAGTTTTGCTGGAAATCTTCAGAGATTCTTTCAGAGATTATTATAACCTGCTACCCAATAACACTGGCAATGTATTTTGACACCATTTTACATGCAGAACAGGTTTTACTGTATGATAGTGTGTATTATTTTCATGAAATACCAGCAAATCTACTTTAGGATGTCTTTTCACTGTGCATCTCCATGAGTGCAGGCAGCATTATGTGACATCAGACTACTGTTTCTCCTGAAGTTGGGGTAGATGAATTTACAACCAGAAACTCTGACTTTGAGCGGTGTTCCAATTATCTTTCTTTTTTAGGAGGTTGGAAATCCCGACCTCTGAATTATCTGGAACAGCGCATTATTCCATGTACAGAAAATTAAATGTTCAAAATACACTACACATAATTCATATAATGGACACACCACTAACACAGGCATTCAATTGTGTGTGCATAGGTTGTATATTCTCTGTATAAAGGCACTGGCACTTAATTGGGACATTAAAAGTATGTATGCAATAAATATATTCAACCTTTAATTACATGCTGGTATCCCAACAGGCTTTAAATCTTCCAGTCATAATCCATCTAAAAGTACACAAAAAGAACATCAAACATTTTTACACAAGTATTAAAAGTTCTTAATTAAAAAAATCAAACAAATGAGACAAAAATATTTTACTTGGTAATTTATTTATTGAATTTATTTATTATTACATATCAGTCAATAGCAAACATATGTGAACCTAGAAATTAATTTGAAAGGTGAGATTAGAGTCATATTTTTTTAGTCAATAGTATGCTAACTTCTAAGCCAACCAAAGGACTCTTCCACACTGGCTAATATTAATGTTCATTACTCCACCACCAGAACACTGAACAATAATGGGCTGCATGAAAAAGGTTACAACAAGAATACAACATAAAAACATTTCTGCCCATCTACAGTACAGTTTGTTAAAAATTATGTGGACAAGTCTATAGTCTGGAAAATGTTTTGTGGACAAATGAGACTAAAACAGAACTTTTTGGTTTAAATGAGAAGTTTAATGTATAGACAAAGGAAGTCACTGCTTTCCAGTATAAGAACAATATCTCATTTCATCATTTGTACAAAAATGTAGTGATAGCACCATGGTTTGGGCCTGTTTTGGGCCAAGACTAAGAAGTCTCCTTTTCCACATATTTGGAGAAATAATAGAATGTATGGAGACCCTGAAAATCCCCAGTCTATGTATTAAAACATCTGGCATGGTCCCTTAACCAGGTTTTAAAAAAGGCTCAACAAAGACTCAACTCTTAACAAATTTCTACCACAAGATCATAGAGCACATCTGCAGTGAGAGCGGCTCTGTGAACTATTAGGGCCAACCTTCTGAACCTTGATCATGTTTATGCTAGCAAACTGAAAAATAAGGTTAGCAACATCTGTACAGATACAACACAGCATGTTTCACCAGCTACCATACAGCAAGCAGGGGGTGGTTCAATTCCACACACGTAAACTGAAAATCAGTCCTTCTTTAATCCCCTCCCAGTCCAATTAAATTCTTACATTAATGTTCCAACATCTACTGTAAAGTCTTCCCAGAAGAGGAGCTGTTACTGCAGCAAAGGGGGCAAATGCCCTTTCATACGCTTAATTTCAGAAGAATGAGTAAATGTTTGCAAACATTTGGGCATGTAGGGCCAGTTTTATAGACCTGGATTAAGAGTTGTCTTGGACAAGTCCTAGTATTATTGAAGAATCCGCACTGGAAATGCTTCTTAGTCTGGGATAAGCTTTAGCCTGTGTCTGGGACACTGCCTTACAAAACAGGGCACATTGTATTAATCATACAAAAGTCCTACCTTTGATTTTACACCGACAGGTCCCAACTAAGCAGGTAATGCTGTGGAATTAAAAGTTTCAGTTTAATTTTCAGTTGAGTCAAAGTTCAATATAAATTGTACAGTTGTCCATGTACATTATAAGCAAAATATTCACTGGGAAACACCCATGTCATAATAATTCTAAATGTCCCATTAGCGTGTGAAGAGCCTGAAGAGCTACTTCCTGCCACACCATGGATAACCACTGGCCCCTTCAGAACCACTTCAGCACAACAAATGCAAAACAAGACCCTGGGTTTGGAAGGCAAAGAGAAACTGGCATGTATTGACTACACTAACACATTGGAACAAGATCAGGTATATTCTACAAGACCTCAACAGTTGTTATGAAAATTCTCTAAATATTAGAAGTTTCTATAACAGAGAGCAGCTATGATGAAATAAAAGTTTAAATAAAAGAGTTTGGGGTGGAGGTCCGGGTGGAGAAGGGAGTATAAATGTAAGCCTCTCTCACTTTGTGACACTCAACTAATTGCATTAAATTGAAATATTAGTAATTAAAATGATTCAGTAGTAAATAAAACTTACCTTAAAGCTTTGAGCTGCTTTTATTTGACACAGTTGTAATTCACGTACAGGGAGCCTTAGAAGTCGATCATAAGTTTCTGCTTTATATGTCAGGTGATATGTTAAAGCACAACTGGTATAGTATAAAACATTCCCTGGTATTATAAACAGACGTAGAGTAAGAGCCACAAAGTGATTTCTATCACTTTCAGCCAAGGAACATACACTATCCCCAGTGTTCATGAAAAGTTGTTCTACTCCAGTATTCATCTGCTTTAGAGAGCTTTATTTTTGCACAGCTGTCTGGCATAGTGGATGGGAGCGATCCAGGAGGAAAGCTGTGAAGAGAACAGTGGACTCTGTGAAGTTTAAGAACACGGAGGGAAATCTTGGTATTTATAACCCTGACTTGCAGTTTGCAGTGCCAAACAAAAATTCACTCAGGAATTGACTGACAAATGTACTTTGCAAGTTTCTCAAAAAGCCTTTTCTATTCCACCATGGTGGAAAAATGAGTATCTGCTGCACAGCTGCAGTTCTTATATTGCTTTATTACTGTTGTGCTTTACTCTCAACTGCCCTTGACCATGACCAGATATATTAAACACAAAATGCAAAAGATATTTGAATTATTTATTCTCACAACAGTCATTTCTTTTACAACAAAGAACAGTTGTCGGTAACTCATAGATGGCTGATGTACCCAACACCAGTGTAGTTCAAAGTAAAATAGCATTTATACAGTTGAAAGCCCTTCAACCGAGGCCATGCTGCGCTCTCCTATAAAAGAATCAATATTGACCTTTCCCCATCACCATACAAAACCCTTCACCTCTAAATGCCATTGAAAAACATTGCAATAACTATTGTACCACATAAAAATCTTTCATCCATTTCTCCAACATTTGAATCACTGAATAAAACAAGGAAGAACTATAACCATGCTTAGAAGTTGGTAAGAGTATTTGAGTACTCAATGCTTTGCAGAAATATGCTGAACAAGTAGAGAAAAACCTGCAACAAAAACTCTTCAGGGAAGATCTCATTGTGTATTTACAACATAAAACTGTATTACTAACAATACCATTACATTTTGATATGCAGTACAATTTCCACTCTGACAGAATACCAACATAATGTCTTGCAATATGGCTGTAGTATTTCACTTTTAATGTAAACATTTCATAAACTTGACCTTACCCTGAGAAAACTGCTCTATTAAAATATTCATTTGACAGAAGGGGTAAATAATTAGCATCTTAATTATAATCCATATCTTTCCCAACCCTGCATTTTTTTCACACTTAGTACATATAGTTTACTGCACTAAAATAGGGCCTATCAGTTTTAGTAACAAACCCAGTAATTGGAGCAAGCTGAAAGCATGATCCAAATCACATCATCTTACCATCCATTTGGATAAAAAAAAGAAAAATTATTAAAAAAAAATTATATACATTAATAAAAAGTCCAAATGTACATTCAACCATCATAATCATGTTTACAGTAGTAGCACAGCAGTAACAGTAGGAGAGATTAACAATCCATTTTAAGAACTTAATTTAACTTCTAAAAGAAGTCATGCAGTAAAATAAGCTCATAATCTTAAGTTCTCTTTACTCAAAACACAGCTGACAGTTCAACATCAAGTTCTGCAGAAGAACAGCCAAGTCTTTAATGTCAGGCAGAAAGCCATTCATTATATGCTTTATCCAGTCGACTTCTAAATCTCAAGCACCCTTTCAAGAGACTCTTTTGATTTCAACAGTAATGTTCTTAATGTTGAGCAGAAATTCATTCATACACGTCTTATGCAGTCACATCCGATAATCAGAAGCAGCATGACTTCAGCCTCTAATTCAGTACAACTGTCTTCAACTGCAGTAATTTACCCAGCTCTGCTGAGAGGAGATTTCTCCAAAGCTATACTAAAATTGGCCTTTCCCTCATTATATCCCTTTACGCTAAGAGGGTTTTTTTTCTATGTTACACAAGCTTTTGTTATTGGGAGGCTACAATATTCCCCAAATAATATATCCAGTAAGCTGATCCTCTCTGCATTTCCTGCTATTTCATGATATTCTTTACCAGCCCTTCTCGTCTAGGAAAAACACATTACCAGAGCAGTATTTCCTCTGCAGGATATAGGGAGTGTAAATACAGCGACAGAACAACACCTAAACAACATCACTTTGATTGAAGGACAAAATGTCGAAGACACAGCCTGGTCGCCCTCTTCCCTTACAAACTAATCACCATCACCAATTAAACACACACACAAAAAAAACATTAAAAAAGCTAAATAAAAAAAAAAATTCTAAAAATATAATTTACAGAGCTTTAAAACAAAGACCAGCATTTTCAAATCCCAACCTATACAGGTTTTAATTCCGAGAAATCATGTATTAAATTATTATAAATCTACTTTATGACCCAAAAGACACCAGACAGTAAAGGAATATATTACTCAAAATGCTGCAGTAACTTGGTGAACAAAGGATTCAGGATCCAGTAACATGCTACTTCCACACATTTAGGTTAGATCTTGCTAATTAGTCACATTTACATTTTAGAAAAAATAATTCTAAGCTGATCAGTGCCATAATCACAAACAAGGGCACAAGTACAGTAGCTTACCACAGCACAGGTGAAAATAAAATCTGACCTAACACACTTACTTCAATTACTGTACAGTTCATATGAACATGACCTAACACAGTGAGACACAGTTTGGCATGGAGAGGGCCCACCTAGGACTGACTCATCTTTGGCTGTGGAGCATGACTTCTGAAACACATTAGACTAAGATATAAGTACATGGCACTTGATTGGGATTGCACTGTCAAAGAAGGGTATATTTAGAGGAAAGGGATGTTAAAATAGTTATTAATTCATGTAACAAACATCTAGTAAATGTATGTAACAAACATCTAATGAGTGCAAACCTGTCATTGGCTTTGGATTAATGCTTTCCGGACCAATAAACTTAAGCTGCTGGTATTTGAACACAGCAGAGTTCTGGCAGGTACGGCTTTTCTTAGGAGAAATTCAGACAGTCCGAGTCATGGAAAGGTCATTGAGTGGTCAAGGCTGTTGCTGCGGGGGCCTCCACTCAGTTTCCACTGTACAAATCAACAGTACTGGAGCTCAGCCCACGACTCTGTCTTAACCTATTTATCCCATGGCTCTGTGAGAGTGAGAGAGCGCGAGAGCAAGAGATGAGGAAAAGAGAGACAGTGTCATGTGTGACCTGAAGTTTGCATGACCAAACCCTGTAGTCCAGAAGCAAACATTATACTGTGCATTCGTTACAGTCTCCGTCTCCTGCTGACCAGACCTGAAGGCCTGTTAAAAACTGATCATGTGTGTCCAGCTGTCATTTGCTACTGCAGTCCTTTTGATAAAAGCCTTTGGCTCAGAGACTTTCTCCCGCTCAGTCATCTCTACGAACAACTAGTAGAAGCAGTGGTAATGTACTGTCTGGACAACAAAACTTAGAAATGGACCAACAGCAGTCATCTACAATAATACATGCTGATAAAACATATATATTTAAATAATGTAATAGCTAATGTGTTCAACACCCTTAAAAAGCCATAAAGGTTTCTTTAAGCAATGGGGCCCCTGGTTTTATTTGCTTTTAGAGGATATGACATAAGCATCATTACATGCCATATTTTATCTGAAATAAAGATAGTCTGTTATTTTTTCCTAAAGTTTGATAAGTTGGTACAGACCAAAAGAACCAGTAGTGGAGTGTTAAAAATACAGAATACAAAAAAACATAAAAGCATAAAGTGACAAAGTATCATGATACAATTTCATAATATTGCTCACATAATATGCTCACACTAAATTCCCTGTTTATTAGTGGAGTGGTAGTATAATGGTTATGAAGTTGCTGCAGTGACCCGAAGGTTGATGGTTTAAATACCAGACCGGTACAAGTACCATGGGTGCTGCCCATGTCAGTTGACCACTGCTCCTTCAAGGATTGGTAAAATGCAGGTTACATTTTACTGTAGTGCAAATGTGCTCTGGTGGGTTCACAATGACAGTCACTAAGAAAAGTTTTAATAAAAATTTAAAAATTGTTTTATTTTGCTGTATTTTTGCCTAATGTGTTAAAAATTTGGAGGAGGGGGGGTCCATAGAACTTTTTTTCACACTGCTGAATGAGAACACCTGCCCTAAAGAGCATAGTTTATAATTAAATGTGTTTGACGAATCTTTAAAATGTATAAACGATCTTAAAGTTCCAACAACTTCCTAAAATGTTGAGATTATTGGAAGATTCTTCAAACTTTCTTTAAATCTCTCACACACTTATTACATTTTAATGAAATTCTTTTGTGAACCAAAATATCTTATTTTATGGCTTGAAGCAAAGAACCTTTTCTGGCAAGCATATTTTAAGAGAGCACAAAACCATTTGTGGTGGAGTACCTGAAACGGATCATCACCGGTCTTGTTCAGATAGTTGAGGGAGGAAGCTCGCTTCATACTTCAGAAAAAAACAACAACAATAATGAGACCCCTAAGCCCAATGGGATGTACAAGGTCTGCAGAAGCTGAAGCTAGATGTTGTGTGATACAAATGCACAGATGATAAAAACTGTAATAAATCTGCTAAATACAATCAGGCAGTCTGCTCTAGAGGAGAACAACTTTAAAAAAGACTTCACAGCACAGCTTTCAGAGGATGAACTCATTATTTACTATAGGCTCGAACCCCTGCTGGCATGAAGAGAGTGTATATAAAGCAGGAGGGTGCTTACTTGGTGCTCCGCACTTCAGGAGGTCCGTTCCCCTGAAGTTTTTTCACCAACAGCTCGCTGCTTCTGCGCAGGACATCCCGAATCTTTCCCAGGGAGCCGCTTCTCTGTAGAGCTCCACTACCATCCTTAAAACACACACACACACACTTACTGCATATTACATGCATGCACATATACTGCTAAATTTTTACACTAAAAAATGCTTTTCCACCTATATTGTAGGTGATAGAATTTGTTGTATAGAGCCCTACTTTCACTGCATTTACTACACTTACTACAGCTAATACACATACAAACATGACTGTAGAGCACATCTACCCATTACACACACACAATTTGTGTGTCCATCTATTTCATTCCTCTCTCTCACACGTACACACACACACAAATATTATATTAAAAACATTTTCTAAAAAAACATTTTAAACATTAATGCCCTTATTCACCATGCTAAAGGCAGACAGGGAGCCACACAGACACAGGACACTTTAATAAAAATGCAACAGATGGCAGTGACTCTAAATGGCCAGCATCTAATCTTTTGGGCAATGCCTGAAATAAAAAATTTGATTTGAAATTTTGCTTTTTTTGTCAAATTACCAAAGGAATTTCTTTCTTACAAATTGCAAATTGGTTCTCACATGCGCGCGCACACACGCACAAGTATAATGATGCTTGTGATTTTCCCTTTTACAAACATAAATTAATTTAATTTGTATCAATGAATCAAATGTTCCCTCATATCTTTAAAACAAAATCTAAATGCATTAAGTTACATTCTATTGTCTTGCATTCCTCTTATGAGTGGACTGTCTGCCTGCCTATGTTCGCTCTCGCTTGTGGACGCACGCAGATACATATACACACATACACCTCATTATATCCACTTGCAATCAGATTAATACAGTAAAGACACCAAACTGCACCTTGACCACAGAAACACTACTGAAAATCCAGTTGTGTACACAGACAATAAAAGAGACACAAATACACTATTAAGAGTTATTTTTGGTACCACATCACCTCACACTGGAAACCTTTAAAACTGTTCGATAGTTATTGTATTTTCAACATTACATATACAACCTCTACAACAACCTATACCCTGTTGTAATGTGATTTGTGTACTCAGGGAACCATACAGAAGTTGTTACCTCCTAAAGTACATGGAAAACTAAAAATGTCATGTATTAAACTATTCCAATAAGAAAATGTAATAAATTATTATACATGAAATTATACTATTGTCTTTAATCACAGTTTACAGAATTTACACCAATGGCTGGCTTTGTCTGGACTGTAATATATCTTGCACCAGCAGGGGGAAACCAGCTCAAATGGAAATACTGAACTTGTTCAGAAAAAGGGCAAAAACCTCACAAGCAATTAAATAAGAAAAAATACCAAACTTATAAAATTTGCTATTTAACCCAGATGTAGTCAACCAGCCAAGACAAATTTGGAGTGCAAATTACACCTCTTTAGCAATTGAGCTACATGGCTAATGCTTTCAACACACAATAGTCACCAGAATCCTTTGCAGCCAGCTCTTCACTAGGGTTTTACAGGCTTGTGGACGTGGTTTAGAATGCAGGACTTACCATGAGCTATCAAAATGAAAAAGCCTTCACCACTACAGCTGTTTAAGACAACACGAGGACTGATCTCCAATCAGATTTCTTAGTACTTTATGACTGGTGTTGTCATAAAACCTGATTTTAGATCAGCACTTCTACTCCTGAGGTAGTTTGTGTGTACAGACCTTATTTACTATAAGGGCTATATGCAGCATTCCCCAAATTGACATTTTGTTAATTGTTCGAAAGCTTGCAGTAAATCACCATGTTCTAAACCATACCAACAAGTATGTGCATCTTAATAAGCACCAGGTTGAGAAAAGGTTTGTACACATGTTTTGACATCTTGTGTTTGCTAGCAATGTTAAATATATAGCTCCAGTGCTAAACCAAAAAAGCAAAATGTGGACACCAGACATAGCTTTAGCTGGTTGACTGCATGTAAACAGAAAAATGTAAATCAGATTGTCCAGGAACCATTCCTTTAAGAAAAGCATAAATCAGGATTTACCTTTGACCCAAACCAGCTCAGTTTTGATTGAGGTTTAAAGAGAGCATGCTAATGGTCAAGACTAATTCCCTAAGCTTTTCATTTAAAAAGAAAATGACAATGTACTTAATGAAAATTGAAAACCACAGCCAAAAGTTCACAAAAGAAAACCTTTATTTGAGAAAATCAACACGAGTTGATTCAACAACTGTCACAATGCAGAAGGATGAATATTCATTTATATATGCAGCGCTACTCACTACGATAGTGTCTACAGAAGTCAATACTACTCTGCTAGAAAACCCAAAGTTACAGTGTATATATTCATATATATATATATCTCCATAAAGGACAGTTCAATAAATAATACACATTCCACTAAACACAACAATATTGTCTATTAGAATAACATGAAATGTTTGTTCATGGTTACACCCTTCGCTACCTCTGGGAAGTCTTCTGGAGACACTGTGATATGCATGTATCCATGAGAAGAGTGAGAATGGCACATTAATGAACGAAATGATCAAAATGTGTCCAACTCCATGGACGTAATTACACAAGTGCACTGTTGACATTACATTCAGTTTACAAGATGAATCTTAGTGTCCTCTACATTTTGCTTGAGGTGTGTGCCTTTTCAGTGAAGCAGACGAACATTGGAGTTAGACACACTGACAGCACACTTTTTCTTTAAATGGTGCAAGACGTGCATCTCAGTGTTATTCATTAGGTGAGCATAAAAGACTTCCATAAACTTTATTCACAACCTGCAGCGCTCCACTGGCTGTATCAGTGTGTTTAGGTCACAACTAAAGGCCTGAGGAAACCGATCTGAAATCAGCATTCCTATACAGGGCTTGGGAATCAACATCACATTGCCACACACATATGCACACACTTTGAGAGCTTAAAAAAGTTAATGATTGTGCATTTTAACACACAACATGAACCATAACCATCTTCAGGGGGATGCCTGTTAAACTGAAAAAAAAAATACCCTTATCTATGGTGGAGATCTGGTGAAGTAATGAAATATGCCATCTATACACAGACATGCAAACTTTTTTCCTAGGTGGTATGTGGCCCAAGTAGGAGTGAAAATGAATCGGTCGGCATCAGTGCATCGGCCAAAATCGCACAAAATCCGATGTGTCGATGTAACCCATAAAAAAAAAAAAT
>JBBPDA010112515.1:0-30465 GCA_037974385.1 Arnoldichthys spilopterus
TGTTTTTCAAGCTTTTACTGGTAATTTAAGCAGTGTGATTACTGTACTAAACTGTAATGTACAGTGGTAAACTTAAAATGAGGTAAACTGCCAAATATAAAAAATAAAAAAAAATACATTTCATTATAAACAGGCATTTTTCGGGAATGAAGAACCAGGTGAAATTACAGCTTTCCTGAAGCATACGAAATTAATTAATCCCTAAACATTAACGAAGGGAATTTCTCAGCCCAGTTCATCCCAAACCAGCTTGTAAGAGCTGAAGTCTGGAGACTGTGCTGGTCTTCCAACTGAACCTACTCCTCTTTTCTTCTAATGTTGTGGTGCATTATCTTACTGTGTGTCTTAGTTTTTTGCCTGTTCCTCCCCATTCTGATAGTGATATACAGTGCTACTTCCTGCACTACAGCACAGTGCTTATAATACATCAGAGGGTGTAGGAACAATATGTTTCAGCTCTGCTTTTGTTCAGACAGAGGGGTTTGTAGGTTATCAGCAGAAGTTGGGGCTCCTGTGGGAAATGTTTGCATTAACCTTAAAGGTCAAGGCAAGTTTATTTGTATAGCGCTTTTTACAACTGACGTTGTCACAAAGCAGCTTTACAGAAACCAGGTCCGAGCCCCCAAAGAGCAAGCCAAGGGCGACAGAGGCAAGGGAAAACTCCCTAGCAGTAGGAAGAGACCTTGGGAGGAACCAAGGCTCAGAAGGGGGAACCCATCCTCCTCTGGTTGACACCGGATAGCAAAAGGCTTCATTTACATTGGTGCAGGAAAGCTGTAAGTTCACCAGGTTCTTAATGCTTGTGGAAAAAAGTTTGGTTTTATTTTTTGCTACCACTTACCTTTGTACAATTTAAAGTTAGTTATTCACTGTAACTGAGCTGCTTAAATTACCAGTAAAAACTGGAAAAACAGATTCTTTTGAAACATTTGACAGGGGGAGAGAGAGAGAGAGAGAGAGAGAGAGAGAGAGAGAGAGAAACAGACAGACAGACCCATTAGGCCTACGTGAGGCATTATTGCAAAAGCATCTCTGTCTCGCCATCAGGATAACCTACATCCCTAGCTGCAGTTTCTCTGTCCTTTCTCTGTTCATGATCACAAAGCTTCTCCTCCTTGCTCAATGCTTCCTCTTGTTTGGAAGAGACATCTTCTAATAGCTTGGCACAGTTGGAGCCTTCCATTTTCTGGACATCCTGGGATGCAGCTGGGTCTTCCATAAATGGTATAATGCTGACCTCGTAGTATTGCTCTTCAGGCGGAGGGCTGTGTTGCATAGCCAAGAACGACTTTGGGCGCTCAGACAAATACTGAAAAAGGCAAAAAAAAGAGAAAGGAAACCAGTAAGCGTGACAAATAACAAAAATACAAAAAAAGCCAATGCAGACACATCCCATACACAGCAATCACATACGCAAGCATGCAAATACACATTTGTCCTCTAGTTTATACATCCCTGGTGCCAACAGTGTATACACATTAACATTTCTCTTCTAATATTTTCTTCCACATTCATACCCTAAGCAAAGTCTTGTTTTGTGAAAACGCTTTGTTTAATTTTAGATTTTTGCTAGTGTTTTTAAATGCAAAATTAGAACAGAATGCAAATGGAAGCATAATTCATTGCATAATTATGTAATTGGGTAACTAGGTACGTAGATTACCCCTAATTCAATCGGCCACTGCTACTAGTAAAAGTAGCTTTCCTAATAAGAGCTTTGAGTAAACAAACGTAGCAAATCCAAAAACAGCTTAAGTAAATTCTGTAGTGAAGTACTGCAGAAAATCTTAGTTTCCCAACTTCAGCCCTAGAGTGCCATTTTTAGCACAATTTGGTGATTTCCCTGCTTAAACACACATGGTTCAACTCATGAATTGCCAGGTTAAATGACTGTGCTGGAGAAATTGAGGACTATGTTGAACCCCTCCAGCAAGTTGGGGACTCCCGTTTTAGTGCACGCAGCATGCATCAGTATAGGAAGTGAGATTTTGCAGACTCTGTTATTCTCTTTTTGGATCGATCTTAGGCTGCCACTTGCGTCAGCGCCTGGAAGTTCGCTTCTATACAGTCTGATCGATCAATCCATTCATCCATCCATCAATGAAGATCTCATCAAATAAAAGCTGGGTGATATTTTCAGTAAACTATGGACACAGCAGGATCCACATCACACCCTGCACTGCCCATTTCAGTCTTTTCTCCCTGCATTGCTAGGTGCTGTTGTATGTAGTTCTTCTTCAGTGGTTTTGCAGGATAGGAATATTTGACTGTCAATTATGAGCACTCATCAGAGATTTAGGACCATGTCCAGAAAGATTTAAAAGGACATTTTATTTTTATTTTTTGTGCTTTTCATTCAAACATTGCTGGATGTTTAATTTAACACTTTTTTGTGTCATACCAACATTTTTAACATGAACAATTACCTTGATTGCTAATTTAAAAGTTGATCACTTGATTATGTAACGTAAGAATGCAACTGTAATGAGGAATTTAGCATTAACTACAGTGTACAGTCATGACACTAAAGAGTTATGGCACACTCTACCCTCCAGGGAATGAAGGAGCATAATGTACAAACATGAACAGAGCAAGTACTGCAGCTAGCTGGCTTCTAAAGTTAAGTAGGTCAGTGGATATCGGTCCACTTTCTGGTCAACCTGTTTTGTTCAAACTCCCATCTGCTGCACATGATGCATCTTCAGAAAACTTTGATTAGCTGTATGACACTTTAGATGTGGGTTGAAGCTAGGGGTGGGTGATATGACAATGAGATATTGGTATTACAGAAAATCATGAGAAGATTTTTGTGGATATCATCAGTGTTTAGGAGAACACTGATTAACTGCAAGTTTCAGAAATTCAAATTCCAACAGTGATAGCATCAAACTCATACTTCCTATGAAAAACTAAACAAAACAATGCCTCGGCTGGGAATTACGTACTTGGAATGCCAGGAATTAATTCTCTATACATTCTAATCCCAGTGAAACTGTAAATAGCAATACTCACAGGATTCACAATCTAACCCCCCAAAAAAAACCAAATGGAAATGTTTTTAAAATATTTTACAACCTTCTGTTAAGGTGCAAATAATGATTAAGTAGTGCAAATTTAAATGCAAACATGTCAGATGGTGAGATGCCAACATTGTAATATATATGTAAACATTTAATCAACTTTATCATTGACAAATGACAAATTCTTGTCAGGAGGAACCATACTATTCTATTATAGACTTGAACATAGCACAGTCCTAGTTTGAACCATTATTATTAATATTTAACCAATTTACTTACACAGAAGTATTCTAATGTGCAAGTTTTGTGTACCTTAACAGTTTTGTGCCCCAAAAAATAAGACTTGAAAAATTGATAAGTTAGTTTTACAATAAAATGATAAAGTTAAATTAATACAGCATAATTCCCTAAATTCATTACATTTCAAGGAGATCAAATATGTTTTATAAAAAATATACAACAGTAAAGTTATTTACCATTTAATAAACTAAATTTGTGTTCTCAGAGTTCTTGACATTGAATAAAACATCTTAAAGTACTTTTTGGTGGAAAGTGATAATATATAATTCCAACACGCAAGAGTTTTATAAATTATTATTATAAATATATAAAAATAATTCTATTAAGTTATTATATTATAGATATGTAAAGTGATTTCAAAGTTTTGTGTGTAAATTGTAGTTTCAAAGTGTAGTTTTTGAGAGCAATTTAAATGTTTTACTGGTGCATTAGGTTTTCAACAGCTTGTCAAACATCAGAAAAACAAAGCATTATGTAACACACACACAAAATCACACACAAACCTGTTTGAAGTGTTCTGGCAGTTTGGCTTGTGGGTGCAGAAATCTGATTCCTCTGTAGCTGTACCACACAGCAAGGAAAATCAGAACCACAGAAACTAGAACCACTGCAAAACTGACCACCAATGCAACCACTATCAGCCATGGCTTTACGTCTTCTACAGAAAGAGTAAGAGAGACACTGACATTAAATAACTATGATAAAAACAAAGGGAAAGTAAACTCAACAGTGTATATTTTTGTTCAAATTGGAGACACCAGAAGCCTGGGTGTAAATCAATGCTAAATCCACATTTAAGCTCAAACTACCTATCGCACAGAGATCATCAGCTAAATGGCTGAAATTAACCAGCAATAGAGGACCAAACACCTTCTACTGGATCTCTTGTCTTTATTGATAATTTGAATGCCAAACACAAATGCATTCTAAAGTGTTTTGAAATATCTTAAGTACTCAGATTTAAACAAATAACTTAACCTGAGATTAGTGTTGGACATATGTAAGACACAGACATAGTCTTGATTATAAAAAATTAATTTCCAATAATTTAAAAAGAGGTAAAATGAGAAAAATGAAAGCATTAGAGCACAGAATTCCAGAATCACCTGAACATTCTGTTCATCCATAGTGCAATAAATGCATTATTAAATTGTTGCTAAGAATTACTGTTCAAATTTAAACATCCATCCAATGCCATTATTGATACTGATAGAATTCTACCATCTCAGTATCACTGGTGTGTGTGTGTGTTTGAAGCAAAGATAGAAAGAACATATTTATTAGTTAAATAAAATCTGCTGAAAATATAAGGCAGAGGCTTACCATTCTTAGTGTTGAGTATGCAGGTTTCATTGCTTGGTAGGTTGTGTTTATCGACTACTGTAACTATCTCCACTTGCACACAGTAGCGAACCTTTGGTGTAAGATCCAAAAGCACTGGCTTGCTCTGCTGTGTTACCAACTCTTGCTGTGGGTATTTAAGAGCATTGTTTGGAGAAAGTTCATTGTTCAGGCTGGTGGAACAGAACTGTAATAAAACCTAATATACTCATAATATGGTCAGGTATGGTCAACTAATTAAGATTTATAAATACAAATAAATGAATGAAAATAAATTTAAAAAGGAAAAAAAAGGAAATAAAATATCTAAAAGGGGATATGGTCTACTGACCTCATTTATTTATTTTTTTGCCACACCATGTAAAAATTAACCTTGCTATGTGGTAGCTGTCTTAAGCCTGGCTAGCTCAATGGTCTGTTTGAAAATAATAAAATAATAAAATGTATGAATAGTGATTTAAAAGCATTCATCATTTTTTATTACTTAATATAATTTTTTTTTTACAAACATTACAAAAGCTGTATTAAGGGTGAATAATGGCAAAAACGATTAAGTCATGGCACTATTACCTTTTCCACTTGCCCTTCAATCCAGTAACGAATACGGTAAGAAATATGATAATAATCCCTAAGGCTATTTTTCTTTAGGACTGGATCAGTGATGTCAACCTCAATTTCCCCATTTCTGCTCTGCAGGATCACTTCTGGAGCACTTATTATAGCTGCAGACAAAAGACAGATGAAGCTCCTTATGACAGGAAATGGCCATCAGAACTCTAACCTGTAACTTAAATGCGCAATTAATCACAACAAAAATGTAGGCAGTCTCCCCACAGACTTTTAATATATGGGTCCCCAGTATCACATTAGATCTGCTAGAGTGTTTCAATTATTCAGAAAAACACAGCAAACAGTCCACTTGTATTTACATGCACATATGTATATTACATTTTACATTACATTATTAATTTGGCTGATGATTTTATCCAAAGCGATTTACGAGTTGAGGAGCAGTGTAGTGGGACGGTACCTTGCTCAAGGGTACCTCAGTAGTGCCCGGACCGGGACTTGAACCTGCAACCTTCAGGTCCCAAGGGCAATGTCCTAACCATTAGGCCACCACTGCCACTGTATATACACACAGTCATGTGAAAAAGTACATCCCAAGGAAATAGATTTTTTTTTTCAACAAATTTAAAAAAGCAGACATAGTAGATATAATGTATGCATGTGATTATACACGGTAGGTGGTCTTATATAAACCTGACATCTAGGGTCTGGTGTTCTCCTTTCTATTGAAGAGACCAGGCCTTGTGGAATAATGTAGACAGACTTGTGTTGCCACTGCAGCAGTACACATGTGTTGAGTAAAAACTGAGAAACTCAGTTTTTTAGGGGAAGAACTCAATACCAACTGTGAAGCCTGGTGGTGTAAATGTAATGTGTGGGGTTGCTTTGCTTCCTCAGGGAACTGGCATCTTGCTGAATCTTGATTCAGCTATGAATTCTGCATTATATGAAAGCGTGCCTGAAGACAATACAAGGCCATCTGTCTAAAAGTTAAACTTGAGGTGGATCTATAAACAAGATAATGATCCTAAGCACAATAGCAAATCCACCAAGCAAAGTCATCTATCAATAGCACCCTTGGAGCAGTGTAGTGGGAAGTTACCTTGCTCAAGGGTACCTCAGTGGTGCCCAGGCTAGGGTTTCCCCATGGCACGGCAAATTAACACTCAAACATTGTGAGCTCAACTGAATGAGTTTTGAAAGGAAGAATGGTCAAAGTTTCAGCAAGCTGATGTCAAAGAGTACAAAATTATGCAAAACACCTATAAGAAATTATTTCTGCTAGGCAATCTTAGCTTCTGAAGCCAAAGGTGTACTTACTTTTCTCCACACAAGAATATTAAATCTGTTGATATTTTAGTTGAATAAAGGATTGAGAAAGTGGCAGTGTTAACCCTAGGCCACACCAAACTCTACTAAGATTGTAACTATTTTACCAAGGTATATACTTATTTCTTTATTACGAAAGACTAAGTTGGGAAGGAACTGTTGTTGCTCCTTGCAGTCACTCTGAACATTCTACTTAACTGGCTATTCACCAGAGGTGTATTTATGACAACTAAACCTAACTAAATGTTTTAATACTACCTAAACAATATACTACAATTTTGAAAAAATGCATATTTATATTAGCTATTTAGATCAGTGTGTTGCAGAAACCTTGCGATTTGTTATGGAAGTAGTGTTTTTATTAGACTACCATCTAAACTAATGTTAATTTGTTATTAGGATCATCCTGGGATTCCCTATTTCAATGGTAGCACCACTTTAGCAGTGGCATATTTTCCTTTTTTTCCTTACATTCAAATCAAGCTCCAAGTTACACACTGAATTTTGTAAGTGGCATTTCAATAACTTGTTTAATGCATGTGGAAGGCTGCAGTTTAACCTCAACTCTTCCAGTAAAGATGTAACTTTAAAGAATGTCTATGAATATTATTGGAGCAGCCTGTAAGACTCTTAGCTACCTGCCAAAAACGGGGATTGGTCACTGACATAACAAGAGTTGATGAACATAAATGATGGCCCACTTACTTTTTTTATCCAGCTGTATGCTTTCAGTCATTACCCAATCAGAGCTTTCTCCTCCCAACTCTGCATGCACACGAAACTCATAAGACCCAAAGACAGCAATGTGATTGGTGAAATCACAGCTTAGTGATAGTTCCTTCACACAAACTGGCTCAAATGACTGCCACCCCCTAGAACACGAAAGAACTACCTTTTAATTGCCTTCCACACATGCAAAATGCCTCACAGTATATTTATTAAATCAGTAAAAAATGTGTAAAATATATATTTGCAAGGCAAAATTAGCATAACCCTATAAACAGTGCATTACAGCAGTCTAAACATGAAATAAACAAGTATTAGCTTCTTTGCATTATATGAGGAAGAGTCTAAACATTTTTATCAAATGAAAAATTATTTTAAAAGAGATTTAAATGTCAAAAATGCTGCTAAATAAGATTCTGTCTTGTCAGATTTACCAGCCTACAACATAAGAAAAAAAATGCACCATACAGATGCAATTTTGTTAATCAAGGTGTAAACAATGTAAATTTAGGCTCAAAGGTATGTATACTTTTTTCCAAGGGGAGAAGGACATATTTGTACATTTTCATCTTCTAATAGTTTTAAATAGAAGAATAAAATAAAAATCCTGAAGTCAGACAGAATGTATCATGTCAGTGTAAAAATATAACTGCAACAGTATATGTTATAGCTGTGTTCTCTGACTAAAGGTACTGAACAAATACCCTTAGGGGTAGTCCCCCAGTGACTATAGGGGTATCGACCCAGTGACAGTTTAGTGTACCTAAAAGACTTCTTTTGTTCTTTTGGATTTATTTGAAATTCTTTTTATATCACATTAGACAAAAAATAACCCAACAGGGAATGCCCCCCTAGCGTCTTTCAGATCACTTGTTTTATCTTACAAGAACTCTGCTGTGTAAGTGAAGTTCCTCTCAGAGGAGTTTTGTGGCGGATCCCATTCCAAAATCAGCCCCATGTCATGCGATATTATTCTCACATTCTCAGGTGGGGGAACTTGACCTGAGAGAAATAAAGGAAGCACAGACTTCGTAAAACAATGGTACTGCCAGGAATCAATTGTACATGGATTCTTTCTACTTGACAATAACTCTGGATGATTAAAGGTTAATGGACATGTTGCCTTAGAAAAAACACCCAGAGTTTCTCACTAAAAAAGGAAAAGCAGTAATAACACATAATGTAGCATGTCCTTAATACAAAGATGTAATTTTACCATCCTATCAAACTAGAAGGGTGTCTGAAGTTAATATATTTCAGTCTCTCAAGGTTCAAAATAACTACAACAAATAGAACCTAAATTGTTAATGAAATTTCCCGACAGGCACATCCTTTATAAATGACATTTATTTAAATGCAAATAACTATTTATATACAAAGAGCCTAAAAAACAGTATATAATGGTTACACCTATTTTTCTGGTTAGTAAGTCTCAATCAAATACTATCATTGGTAACGATTTTACACCAGAGCACAATTTTTAGAATCAACACATGAAAAAATGTGTAAAGAAAAAAGGACACTTGACATACTTGCTGTCATTGCAAGAATATGCACAACATATGCAGATGTGAAATCACTGCTGTCAGCAGTTTCAGTATGTTCCATTTTCTCTTGATTTGTTTTTTTAAGTTGGGAAAATATAAGCAGATAAATATACAAATATAAAACAAATAATAAATAACATAAAACGAATAATAAATGTGATGCCTTCGAAAATTATAATTCAATGTATTTGTTATTTGTAATGCATATTTTATCAATATAATATGAATATATGTAATCATACAGTCTTATGAATAGCAAATTCACAAAAAAATCTCCCAAATTAAATGATCATAAAATGGAAAAAAAATACCGTGGTATAACATATATCTGATACTCGCATATCGATGTACTGTCGATTGATAAACAGTATTGAGGGGAAGAACGGCTAAATGACGCGGACCGAAAGTGACACTCACAGCCTACGTGTAGTTCTTGGGAAAACCAACATGCTTGCGTTGTTCAAGGTTTCACACTTTTTAGAAAAACTTTTTTTTTACTAGACCTGCTGTGGAAACTCCCGTATCCTGTTTTAATCAAACTTTAATAAAGAATATATTTTTAATAACCGTACGAAGTCCAGGTGTAACTTCAGCTCTGACTCCTGACGGAAGTAGAAGGCGATTTTACAGTAAATGCTACAGTGACAGCTACAAACAGACAAAAAGTACTAAAAGGACAAAAATGTGACAGTGTAGCTGTTAATTTAAGCTTTTTGAAACGTCTCGTATTAAAAAGGGAGGCAGATCAAGTCAAACAGGTTACCTTGCTGACTCTATAGTTCACCCGGAAGCGAAAAACACGATGCGGTCCTAATATAACGATAAGAAAAATAACCACAAGAGTCTCACCTGCAGCAATGAAGACACAGCAGTATAACGACATTATTATAAGGGTTACATCCATGGCTCTGCGCATGAAAAATGTGTAGAAGCTCAGCTCCGCTGCGCTCCGTGCTAATGGAGGTGTGTTGTTCCTCTAAATGTTTACGGACCAGAGGAGGAGGGGTTTCTCGCACGGTGGGTGGACCCTAACGAGAAAACAAAGTGAGTGCTAAGAGCTATACCAACAAACTAACCCAGGAAGAGGAGTTTTATACCAACATTTCTGAGATTTCCCGCTTTTATAAACGACACATGTTGGACTCTCTCTGATCCACCCTGATGCCTTACTTCTGGCTGAAGATTTTACCACTGGAACCCACTCACTTCTGCTGAGGAGAGCCCCATATAATCAGCCCTAAGGTTCACTTGATCAGCCATCATCACAGCCCACCTGTACACAAGGAACTGCTGTCCGTCATTCCCGTGACCAGAGCATCCATTACTGGGGCCTCCTGCTCACCTGTTCCATACTAGATTAGCTACCACTGATCTCCATGTACTTCATGCTTCATATTCATATATTGGATATGTTACTCCAAACTATACGCTTTTAGCTGCTAACTCTAAAAACCGAGATTTTTTTTTTACTTGCTTTAAAGGAGGCAGAAAATCGATGAGTTTGTTTTTGTACATACACACCTACATATACAAACCCCATTTCCAGGAGAGCTGGAGTATTGTCCAAAATACAATTAAAACAATAAAAACAAAAATTTGTGATACGCAAATTCATGTGAAACTTTTTAACTGGCAAAAGTATAAAGAAAACATTTTCAGTTGTTGTATATTGTAAATGTGCAAACATTTAAAAATGAATGGCTGCAAAATGTTTCAGCTCCTTTAAAAAATGCAGTAAATCAGTTCGGTTTTGAGCTTCAGTCACATTTCCAATATGTAGACATTTTAATACACTTTCATCGGAGTAGAAGGTGAGAAAAACTACATCAAGGGGGAAGTCCAATGATTTTTCAAAAATTAAGATATAAACAAAGTAATTTGGAGTGTTTTGGTGTTAAATACTGCATTATTAAGAAATGCACAGACTCCAGACAAAGGGTTTGAGGTCTGTAACACAAATCTATTTCCTGTCCAAGACCAGTGAATCTTCACATAATAAACTTTGGTTGTGTAAATGGGAGTCTGATCAGTTCTAAGTGATGTCAGCTTTATAATTCCCTTGTGTCAGAGAATTAATATTCTTTTCTCAGTTTACTTTTGTTTTTGCATCAATGCAAATGTCAGTTTCAATATGATTCTGCCCTGCGCATGGCTTTTGCATCAAGATTATTCATATTACCGGTAGCCATGAAGTGTAGATTTTTTAAGAAGCCAAATATTTTATTCTCCATCTACTCAGTCTAGTTTTGTAAGGTGATAAATACAATACACACGTATATACACCAATCAGCCATAACATTAACACCACTGATAGGTAACATGAATAACATTGACTTATTTCATAACGATAGCACCTATCAGGGGGTGGGCTGTTTACGCAGTAAGTGATGTGCTGGAAGCAGGAAAAAAGGGTGAGTGTAAGGATCTGAGCCACTTTGACAAGGGCTTTATTGTGATTGCTGGATCCCTGAGTAAGTACCTCTACAAAATGGCAGGTCTGGTTTAGTGTTCCATGTATGCATTAGGTAGTACCTACCAAAAGTGACCCAAAAAAGGAGAACTGGTGAATCGGTGACAGGGTCATGGGCACCCAAGGCTCACTGATGCATTGATGCGATTACAAAGAGGAGTTCATGTTGTACAAAATGTTAATGCTGATTCAAGAAAGGTGTCAGAACACACAATGCACCACAGTCACAGCTGTTTTGGCTGCATGAGGGGCACCTACTCAATATTAGGCAGGTCTTATTAATGTTATGGCTGATTACGTAGTGTGTGTGTGTATAACATCTGGTTCCTACCACCACCACTGTGAAAAGCTTTGTTTATTTAGTAAGTGGATTTTACATAAACCAACTTGGAATAATTTTGTTTGTATCTAAATTTTATTTATGCAGACATGTGAACTAATCATCTGTTTAATGTAGCACTGAAACCAGTGTCTAGTATATGTTCAGCTTTACCCTTACAATCCACAATTTTCCAATTATCAAAAATTTTCATTAATAATCCTTCTAAAACACTGGAAAACAGCATAGCAAAGAAATACCCCCTCCCTTCAAAAAACAAAGTTAATGACTGATATCTTAATTGCAAGCATTGTAAGACTGTGGTCACAGTAAAAAGGTTAAAAGTCAGATCTTTTCAAACATCATCATCATCTACATATCTTCACCATATACTTATACTATCTTCACCAGTCCTGCGCTGTTCCCACACACCTAGCCTTCTCTTATTTTAGAACATTCAGCTTTAAAGTGTCTCAAACATTTTCTCCACACCTTCAACCCAAATGACGTTTATAAATGTTCTCAACTGCCTTTACTGGGCTCTGTTGGTAGATCCTGGCTTGCAGAGAACTGCAAATGTTCTTAGAGTCATGAAGCACTTGTGTTTGGATTGTGACAGTGCTCAGGGGTCCATCACTTATTGCAGCCAGTAGTGAGCCTAAGGATTTGAAGAATGACAGACGGGGTAGTGAGAAAAAGAACATAATGATAACTTCACTTAAATATTAACAACAAGCAAAATTCCAAAGCTTTATATTACCAAAGCTCTTGGCAGTAGCCAATTGTAGCTGACCACTGTATGAGGGCCACAAAAAACAGCACCACCAAGAAGACGAGGGTACAGAGCACAGCCAAAAACACGTACACTATTTGAGAGAGGGAATGAAAAAATTTACAGTTTTATACAGTGTATATGGTGCATACAGTATAAGTTAAGAGACCATGCTTTTTTTAAAATTTAATTTCCAGTTAAAATGGCTATTAACCCTTTAGTGTTCAGGTCAGTAATTTGGTTGAGTGCGTTTTAAGTCACTATATCTAACTGAAACATGTTTAACTCAAAAATTGCTAGAGTGTCTGTAATTAGTAGACCTTTTCAGTGATCTTGTGTAACAGAAAACTTTACAAAAGCCCCCAATACTAAGAACAATGGTGCTTGAAAGCTTATGAACCTATTTGAATTTTTTTATTTCTGCATAAATGTGACATCAATATTTGTGAAAATCCTAAAAGTAGATAAACAGAACCCAGTTAAAATAATAAGACAACAACTTTATTCTTGGCCACTTATTTTTTGAAGAAAATAAACCAATATTGCATATTTGTGAGTGGCACAATTAAGTAAACGTTTGTGGTGTGACTACCTCATGCAGCAATAACTGCAAATAAACATTTACTTTTAGCTTCAACTTTGGAATTTTGTTGGGTTTCTCACATGAACCACTCACTTCAGGTCCTCTACAGCATTTCTATTAAATTGAGATCAGGATTTTGACTAAGCTGTTTTAAAACTTTATTCGTCTTTAAACATTCTTTGGTAAAATAACTTGAGTACATAGGGATGTTGTTGTCTTGCTGCATGACTCACTTTCTATTGAGATTCAGTTCATTGACCGATGTCCTTACATCTTCTTTTAGGTTTCATTGATATTATTGAGAAATTGTTGTATCATTATGTTGGTAACCTGTATAGGCCCCCGATGCAGCAAAACATTTTCAAACCATGCTTTTATCACTACAACACTTTATATCTCCTGATTGTGGACTCATCAACACTGACAGCAATGTAAGAGAGGCCTTTAATTGAAATAAGTTGTCCTCTGTGAACTACTACATGCCTTGCTTTGGAGTGATCAAGCATTAGTCAAGCATTCCTGGAAAGGTTAACAATTGTCAAATTGTTTCTCCATTTGTACACAATCTAGTCTGTCTGTCTGTGGATTGCTTGGTCCAAACTCTTTTAAGATGATTTTGGAAATGGAAAGTAAAAAAACAAACAGAAAGACAACAACAAAAAAAACTCTAATTCTAAAATTAATTCAAGAAGATAAATGGGACTCCTCACAACCATACAAGAACTGGTAGACTATCATGAAGAGGTAAATGATTTTAATTTATTACTATATACACTGTACACACAGATGAGCCAAAACAAAATAAAGGGATATTAAGGTTGGTAGACATGTCAAACTGACTAGTGTTTTTTGGCTCATGGGTACATATAGTTATACATAAATATAAACTAAACTGAAATAGAACATGAATTATACCTGTGTTGACTGGTGCTGGGCTGGTGTAGGCACAATGAGGTCCAGATGGAACTGCAACATTGTTCAGGAATGTTATGGGAAGGACTGTAACGCAATATTCCACCCCTTGCTCTAGGTAATTGATTATATTCTCTCCAGAAGTTGCCCTTACAACAAACTGAGAAATAAGAGCATTTGACTTAGTCATGTATTCTGAAAATTATGAGTTTCTCAAACTTGAGCTACAGTGGCAAATCTGTAGAATGAGCTGTTTTAACCATAAAATGGCACTCTTAAATGTTACTTAATGTAACAAAATAACTAATTTATAGGAACAATGAAGTGGCTAGTATCTGATCTAGGCTAGATTACTGCAATGCCCTGCTATCAGGATGTTCCACTACAACCCTAAACAGACATCAACTGGTCCAAAATGCAGCAGCAAGGGTTCTTACTAAAACTAGAAAATGTTATCATATCAGCCCAATACTGTCTAAATTACATTGGCTTCTAGTTAAATTCCATAAAGGTTGGGAACTCAGACACAGTCTCTGTTTTCAAATCTAGGTTCAAAACTTACTTGTTTAGCCTGGCATTTGCTAATTAAAATTCCCTAATAGATGGAGGTCAGTACTCATGGACATAGAATATTGGAGTAAACTGTGACACTGGTGCTGTCACCCCATCACTCTCACACGTTCTCCTAGTTCGATGACAGTGAAGCGAGGGGGTGCTAGTGTCACAGGGTAGCTCTCATGTCAGTGATCCCCCTGACTCGGTCCCTTCTAGCTAGGCTGTTATTGTAAGGTCTGCTGGAGTCCTATTCATGTCTATTGGTCTGTTTTTATAATCAAAAACACAAAAAACAGTTCACAAATAATAAAAGCATGTAATTATATTGCCTAAAAATTTAGGCAATTGAAGTAATCTTAAATCGAATTCCATGAAAATGTCGTTTTGTCAGACAAAAAGCAGTTGTTACCATATACCAAACATATTGTAAACATCATTCATTATATAACTAGGTAATTATTTATTATACATTTTAAAATGTTATTTTTTTGGAGAAACTACATGAATAATCCTACAATTCTAAAGGTTAATGTGTCTGACACTGCGGTTCCTGGTGGTTCTACTAAGGAACACAGATTAAACAGCAGCGCAAGGATGACTTTCATTTCTGCTTGGCAGTCAGTTTCCAAGTGAATATATCTGGACCAATCAGTGGAACTGTAAAATGAGTAGCATGCTTGAGGTAGTTTTTCAAGTGGGTGCAGGGCAGAGCAACTGCCTAAGCCTCGGCCCTGTCATCAGGAAGAATCGCCATGCCTTCCCATGTAACCATACAACTACTAGGTCTCATCTCAGGCAATTCCTGTTATTGGAGTCTCTGATTTGGCACCGTGCTTCTTCATTATGTCCAGCTGTATCCTGATCAATTCACCAGTAAGCCTTAGTTTGTGTTTGGGCTAATGGTTTTCTCTGTGTCCTTAGTTCTCTAGCAGATTAATCTGTGTTTTTGCTACCAGAGGGACATATATTTTTTTGGTTAAGTGACTTCTAGCAGACGTCTGGATGCAACTAGCCATTCTGAAACCCAAGATGTGAGCATTCAGTAGGACTTTGTCAAAGCAAAAAAACATCCAAATATTCATGATGGTGTCAAACAAATAGATATTTGACATTCATTTTATGCACATTATCATGCTAATTCCTTAATAGCAAAGTGCACTGAAAGGAAAAATACACAAAAGTATACTCAGGCAGTGGTGGCCTAGTGGTTAGGACCTTGCTCAAGTCCTGGCCTTGGCACCACTGAGGTACCATTTCCCTACACTGCTCCCTGGACACTGTTGATAGCTGCCTGTTGCTCAACGTGTCCACGTGTGATGGGTTAAATGCAGAGGTCAATAGTTAATTTCAGGTGGATAGACAGAGTGATAGAGGTAGCAAACATCTTGATTGGGTTCTTTTTGTGCTAAGTTAATGGTCACCCTTACGGGTTGGCTTTAGAGTCGGCCTCTCTTTTCTATTGGCCTTGGGGGGTTAAGTGACTGTAAAAGGCGAGTTGAACAGGTATCATTTGTTCATTAGTGTAGCTAACGTTATTTAAACTAGCTTGCCAACTCTAGATTACTCTACATCATCCTGTAGCTGATTAACCCAGGCTCTATGTAGACTTGCTTAAAGTAGAAAATAGAATGAAAAAATTACCTCTAAACAACATGTTTGTAAGTATGTGTTGAAACATATTGATTTTAATACTCCATATGAATTCAAAAAAGAAACACTTCTTGTACTTTGTGATAATATCTGCACTTATACCTGTATTTTAGCAGTGCTTAAAATTTTATGAACTATTGTACCATGTGAATTTTTCCATAGCTTTAGGTTGTGAGATGCTCAAACGGAAGCCATAGTTTAGATAAAGATGTTTCACTTCGCCTTTGCACAAAAACTTAAAAAGCTTTGCCTGAAAGAAAAACAGCCTTTCTGCGAAATCTTCTGCAAATGGGCCTTTGTGTATGCTGCATTACCTGCAACCACAAACCCATGTGTGTGTTTCTGTGTTTGTGTGTGTGGTATGCTGTACAAATCCCCATATCTAATCGGAGGCTGTTTACAAGCAAAGGATATACTTTTTCTTCAGCAGCAGAAGAAAACCATCCCACAAGTCTTGCATACAGAGATAGTGGAAATAAATGTTTTTTCCCAAAAATGGTGATTGTTAATATATTATTGTTTAGATCAGCAATAATGTGGAATGGGTAAAAGAACAAGACATCTTAGACCCACCTGTGACTTGTCTCTTGTCCTGGACACATTAACGATATAGTCTTGAAAGAAGTATTCCAACCTTTTCTGGCGGAGGCTCTTGCTGGTTGGAGGGCTGAGCTGCAGAAGTAGGCAGTTTCCACAGCCTTTTAACACCACCCCTGGAGCACCTAGAGTTGCTGTATGTAGGGAGGGAAAGTCAACCAGGTGGGGCTTTCTGAGGTTTAAAAGCATTGAAAAAGCAGTTTCTGTTCTTTGTGTTTTGGCTTTCACATCATTGGCCATACACAAGCGTGAAGCAACACAACATGACCATTGTTGAACACAGTGCCATCAGGCAATCAGGACTCTTGAACCTCTTTCTTTGCGGGTCAGTCACATGAAAATGTATGACTTGTCATCGGTTCAAATTCTCACAATAGGGCCCTGTGAAGCAAAATGGTGAGGTCCAGGACACTTCTACAGATGCAATCAAGCACCTTTATTGATACACATGATAATTAATGGGACTCATGATGCTAAAGAGGTGAAGATATAGTTATTATTATTTCTATTTTACCTTGTATGTTGTCATACAGTGACTGGTTCAGTATAGAGCTGATACTGCTGTTTCTGTCAACTGACTGAAACCTGGTTGGAGTATAGCTTGGATTCCAAGCCAGTGATCTATCTAGGATTTCCAGAAGGTGTGAAATGAAATCCTACCCACTGGAAATACAATAGAACAAAACAATACAAAAGGTACAATATAGCAAATATAAAACAGCTAGCATAGAACACGTCAAGTGCAATTAAGGCCTAAAGTATTGAGTATAAAGTGATTAGCACTGAAGTGTGTTGCGTGCAGTGAGGCCAAATAGACTAAAGACCTTCAATCCAACTCCTGATGTTTTAACCAATGAGAAAGCTTTCTTGGTTGCTTCTGCATTGCTACTACGGATATAAAAAATATGATTGTACAATTTTCCTTAGATATTTTATCTTCAAAAAATACAAAGAAACAGGAATATTAAGACAATACTTGCAGAGTGTAAATACATCAAGCCTGACAATTCAATTAAATACACTTTTTGAAATTTTATTTTTTATTAATTTTAGTTTCATAAATTGTTAAACCTTCTCTGAAGGCCTAGACATCTCTGAGGTATCCTTGATAGTGAGACACAGGGCATCCTAGAATGGCTGACACAATGGATTATCCACTCATCAGAAGACTTTTCTATCATTTTTTCTGCTCATCTCTTTTAAAATTTAATTTTACCTCTTTATGTGGATTGTAATAGCATTCAGCCAGCTGCGTCTTTTTTGATTTGTTACTCCTAGTATAATTATAGAACTGACTGTAGTCAATTTATCCATAAGTCAGTGGTGTAGTCTGCTGGTGTAAAAGTAACTCAGTGGTGAACTGCAAATGTATAGTTCAAGAATACAAAGCAAGGCACTGAACTGAGATAAACACCTAAAATAAACATTCTCAACCTGTTCATCATAGCTCCCCAGCCAGTCCACATTTTTGTTGTGTATTAGTTGTAGTCACATCTGATTGTAGTAAATAAGGCCGATGTAGATGCTGATTACTTATTCTGCTGTATTGGTGGGAAGAGACACTGACACACATAGATATAGATAAAGAGACAGAATAAGGTTTCTTACTGTCCAATAGCGGGTAAAACAGTTTTGAACTGGTCCAGTTGGATTCCTGGTCTGAAATGAATGCCTGCACCTGGGCCATGTAACTTTTGTATTCATTCTTGAATGAGGTTGTTAAGTCACATGGCTCACCAACTCCCAAATCTGAACAATTCAGAACAGATGTCCAGAGTTTCTTCCTGCAGGAAGGGTGAAGGTGGACATGGCAAATGGATTCATACATTAGTTGTCCAAAAGAAGACGGACTTTCAAAAAATAGTAAGCATGATGCAATTCAATATAATCTGGGTCATCATAATCCATGACCAAGTGGGGGGGCTGGGTTTGTAGGTCATGCATTATTTTACTAATAAATGACTTATGCTATAATGACAAAAAAATACAACTTTGTCTATGGCAAAAGCTTCATTATCTAGATCATGCTCCACTGTGAAGACCTTTATTATAGATTTCTGGCTAGTGAGCTGACTTGTTCAATTCAGTGACATCAGCTAAACCCAGACTAGGGCACCTCAATCCAGAGCAAAGTTAATGAAATGCAATAAATGCATAAACCTACTTCTCACAATATTTTTGAACCCTGAAGCGAGCTAAGGCAGGGGTCCCAAGGCCAGGGGTCCAAGTAAGCTTGTGCTCAAAATTAAATGAGATAATCGTGACGTTCTGTGGAGCTGGGAGCAGGCAGTCCACTAGAGAAAAAGAAAAAAAGGGGCAAACTAAGAAGAAATAGAAGATAAAAGAAGCACACATAGATAAAGAGCTTAAAAACCTCCATTAAGGTAAAAGGTCAATATCCATGATTACAGAATGGTCTATGCTGTGAAAAGGTGAAAAAATGTCTTTCAAACCAATGAAATGTGAAGGAATTTCAGCCCACTCTTCTTTGCTTTAAGTCTACCACAGGGCTTTGGAGCATAAACTACCCTCTTAAATTCACAATGCATCATTGGTTCAGTGGCTTTCCCAGAACCTTTGTCTTTGTTTTATTTCTGTGGTCGTGAGACAAGCCTTTATGTTCTTCTTTGTAAAAATAAAAATCAGCTTTGTCTTGCAACTTGGCCATGGACACTTTTTTAATAATGGGATTATGAATGCTGTCCTTACCTGAAGTGAAACAGATGTGCAGTTGCTTAAGGGTTTGTGATTCTACAGAGGAATAGTTGGAAAAAATGTTTGTAGGCCAGCCACTTCTGGGAAGACTCATCTGTTACAATTTTTATTTAATTTGGATATAATAGATCTCAGTGTGGTTATTAAATTAGGTTGGAAGTAATTAAATGTAAAGTTATCAGTTAAACGTGGTTAATTGGTTAAATGACCAATTAAGATTGCAAAGCTAATTATTTTTTTCAGACAGCCAGGTGCATTCGGACAATGTTTTTCGCTTAAAAAAAAAACAATCATTTAAAAACTTAATTTTATGTTTACTCTTGTTGTCTTTGTGTTATGTTACACTATTATATTATATTATATTATATTATAAAATTCAAGTAAAATGGGAATGTTGTAAGCAGACTACAAGGACAGAAAAATACAACAAATGGCCTTTTACATGACAAAAACAAAGCATGAGGACAGTCACAAATATTAGATACAAATACAAGAAAGGATAAAGTGAATTACTAATGATTTTAGCGCAAAAGCATGTTTAAAACGAAAACTAAACCTCACAGAAGTGGAAATAAGAACTAAACGAGGGTCTTGAAAAAATGCATACAAAATATTTCTATTGGTAATGAAATCATTGAAATAATTAAAACCTTCCATGTATCCCCACCTCCACCTCCAAACAAGTAACATAGCAGAGAGGTAAGTAAAAAGAGCTGTAACTTCTCCATTACCTTGATGCATAAGAAAGAATAAAAGTATCCAGACTTTTAGCATCCAGTGCTGATTTGAAGGAATCATCATGCCTGACCACATCAGGCACATGGCATTTATAGGTACGTCTACAAGCTTTAGTGCACGCTTAGCTAAGGCTGTGCAAGAGTTAAAAGTGAGCTTGACAACAGGTAGGTTTTTTTTTAGTTCGCTTTTGCTGCACCATAAGTTTCCATTTCCCCACAAGTCCCTCCTTGTGTTTCTGTACTACCCAGAACCTACAACACACTTGCAGCCTTCCATACACACAGCTGTAGAACAGACAGGCTAACGCAAATGGGAATGTCACTTTTGTTTTCCTGACAATATGCCTATAAATCTTTTGGTAATTTTATTCCGCTGCAACAAAAAATGCAATTTAAAATATTTTAAAGTGTTTTTATTGTTACAAAAAGCTTTTTTGTTAAAGAAAATACATATAATGTACAAATATTAATATTTACATATCCAGCCTGCCAAACATCAAGAACCAAAGAATTCCAAAGCTGAGGGGAGCTGAAGAATTCCAAAAGCTGAAGACTGTCCTTAACTTAAAAAAAGGAAAACAAACCATTAATATGATTGCAAACCTTGAGCCCACCTCCTGAAAAACCTCATAACAGTAGATTAAGGGAATGCAATTAACCCAGTAAAATATGGGACCTTTAAAATCCAAATTAGTAAATTTTATGAATATTTGCAATGAAGTACTTGTTATTTATTGAAATGTAATATATTTTACATATTTCAACTGAACTTGTTAAATCTGATGAACATTGATTGTTACAAAATGAAAAATACATGTACACATACACAATAATGAAAAATACATATATTATGGCAGATGAACAGTGGCAAGTGCTTTCACCGAGCAGCAAGAATGTCCTGGGTTTCAGTATGGCATTTGCATGATCACCCCATCTGTGTGGGTTTCCTCCCAAAATTCAAAGACATGTAAGTTAGGGGAATTGGAGATGCTATATTACCCCTATGCATAATTGTTCCTACCCTGTGATTAACTGGTGACCTGTTCAAGTCATTTCCTTGCCTTTTACCCTATGAGCAATGGGATAAAATCCAACATACCCCATGACCTATGACCCTAGTTTGGTTCAGATGCTCGGATAAAGAATGATAAATAAATAACCTTTGGTAAAAATGGCATATAGTTCAATGTGAGTAACATGCTGGCACTAACAAATTGACAATGAACACTTTTGGTATAAATGCGAAGAAACAATTATGACCTTTTGTGCTTTAGACAGACAGATGACCTATAAAACAATTCAGTAGTTACAGCAAGGGCATGACAGGGATGTTTACCAGATGTTTGGCAATATCCAGTAAACAACAATGATCAAATTTTTATTGGAAATATAATGCCTTACCTGAAATGAAAGTGACTGTTACAAACATTAGCACTAGAAACTTTACTTTTACAGTCTGTAGCCCGGTTATGGTCAACAGTGTATGAATACTGATCCAGCCAGAAACAAAATGGATAATGAGAATTCCAATTGCCCCCAAGTACACTACAGTACAGTAGTACAATTTTGGGTACTATTTTGCCTTAGTGTACCTTAAATCTATCGCTATGCCTTGAGCAGATTGTAAAAAAGGTTTTAACTCTTGCAAATCATAAATAATTTAGTTTTCACCAATATGGTCACATGAATATATAGAACCATATTGCAAACAAAGTAATTTCATGTACAAAAGGGAAAGCAGTGTAATGTCACTTTGAGAAGGATTTAACTGACTTTAGGTAACAACTAAGCAGTAAATTACTCATGTCCCTTCCTAGCTACCAGGAACAAAAATGTATTATAATTATATTGCTACACAGTACGGTAAACAATTAAACATGGTGAAAGACTTACTTTGGTCAAAAGTTTCATATTTCCTAGATCAGTGGTTCCCAACTCTGTTCCCAAACCTTTTTTTACACTCCTAACACAACTGATCTAGCTAATCAGCTAATTATTAAGCCCATCCTGGGATGAAGTGTGCATGTAAGAACACTTAAATGTCTATAGCACAAGGGCCTCCAGGACTCAGGATTGCCACCGCTGTTCCAAATGCTTCAAAGCATCCAAAGAACACTCACTTGTATTGCTATCTATTTCAGCTTTTCTTTCATCTTAACCATATCAAGCTTAGATGATAGCATTCTATTAATGATCAGTCTTGTTTTTGAATGTTTCTAGCTTTAGTACATTGTAATCAAGTCCTAAATGAGTCCTCTAACACTGAGAATGTGTGGATAACCAATGTGATCCAATAAACAAGCAAAATATGCTGTAGCACAACAGAAAATTCTAATTGCGTTTCATGTAACCACAGTAATCATCTTCTTCCTCTTCCTCCTCCTCCATGTTCTCCTCAACATTTGTAACATTGATATCAGAGCTTAAAGAGCATGTGCTCTGGATGTCTGTGGCATTTTCCGGTAGCCTTTGAAAGGGCAAAGATACTGGCAGGTCCAAAATATTTACATTGCTTATCTTCTCTTCTTTTGACTGATCCTCCCTCATATGTGCTCCCAGAGTCACAGAAAAAAGATTCACATTCAAGTCCACCTCAGCACCCAGCCCTTCATTGTTGGGTTTATGACCAAGACTGCTCAGGTCTTTGTTTCTAAGCTCATCTGGCAAAAGTGCTGGTGCCATTACCTGGTTTGACATGATGGGTCCTTTTGATGTCCACTGAAACCCAATACCAAACCGAGTCCTGCAGGGTGGTGTTAATGCATTCTCTGAGGGAGCTGAAGAACACTTTGGCACTTGTAGATGTAGTGCTGGATCTCCATCGCATTGAGTTTCATTCTGTACATCTGGTGAAGATGGGATGGAAGAGGAGGTTTCTAAGGTTTCTTCACAACTTGACATCTGATTTCTTAGCCTCTCATATGCCACCTCGTTCTCCTCCTCGTCTTCCCCATTCACCTCCTCATCCCCCTGGATTTCTTGAAGGGTGTTGGTTTCCAGAAAAAGGTTGGTTAAAGATACAACAGTTGGCCAGGCCACTGACTGCACAATGTATGGGCTTTGGAGGGAACTCTGAGAAGGAAAGTAGAAGAAGTATAAGTTTCACTCACGGTTATTTGCACTCTGTGATCCTGTTTTTTTTAATATATAAATAAGTCTTTGATTGTTTATTATATTATACTGTTGATATATTATTCATTTTGTTGTTTACATTTGTTGTACTGTGTTTATACTACTGTTTACACTGTACTTGAGAGACACCATCGGCTGGAAACAAATTCCTTGTATGTGTTCACTCACACACTTGGCCAATAAACATGATTCTGATTCTGATTCTGATAAAGCCTCTTCATTGAAGTTACGCTTAGATATAGTGGTCAACTCCAACATACTCCAAAATGCATTTTGCTAATTTCACTACATGGAGAAAGCATTTTATAGTATTATTTAATATTTAACTGGATTTATTTATTTATATGTCTTGCCAGCCATTGTCTCTAATAGGCATGTAACATGCAATATTAAGAAACATTTAGCATGAAACGAATGTAAATGCACTTCAATTAAGGCAGCTGTTATAAAGAAAACAGTATTTATGGTTCAAACAAAGTAAATGAAAAAAATGCTTGGATACTTGATAAACTATTTTCAAGGTGCAGATATTAGCAAGTAATCATCACAATGTTTTTAATAGGCATCTGGAAGTGGGCCAGTAAGGGTTAATAATGTACACTCGAAAACGAGGTGTCTACACAAGTACATTATATGATGACTGAGGTATGAAATCACACACACACACACACACACACAAAATAATCTAAAATATTTAGGGCAAACTGTTAAGGAAGGCTGATTTAATGGCAGCTTACTAACAATGTTAAAGCAAAACAATATAAATTCTGAAAGTGAAAAAGAATGTGGTAATTTAACCACAACTATGTTAGTCATGTGCCCTACAGTGCGAATGAGTAATGTAGTAACACCAATATGTACTAATTAAGCCGCCTGGAAGCTTTTCTTTAGAAAGTATGTTGCACTTACCCACAGAAAATACAAAGGGTACAGTGGTATGCAATAGTTTGGGCACCCTGATCAAAATTCAAGAAAATTTGGGAAAAAATTTAAAAGGTGAAATATTTTTTTCAACATTTTAAGCAGGATTAGTGTTTTATTTTTTAGTGTATTCATTTTATATCTCAGTCATCCTATAATGTGCTTGTAGACACCTTGTTTTAGAGTTTACATGACTATTAACCCTTACTGACCCACTTCCAGATGTCCATGAAAAACATTGTGATCATATGTTGCTAATAGAGACTGGAGCTAATGCCAGAAGCTGTGGTCTGAGATGTAACAAGATTTTCTGTTGTCAGCCTTGGGTACTCTGTCTACACAAATACTCAAGAGTACTGATCAATATTTCACGAAAATTTCAAAGAATAGTTAAGCATGTGGACAAAAAAAAACAATGTCCTAAATGTATTTATTTGTAAATATGAAACTGGTTATATTACATATAGATTACACTTTATTCAGGATTTGTGTATTATTTTTGTTTTTAGGAGTGAAAAAAGAAACCAATAAAACAACAATCAACTGCCAGCGACTCTAAGCAGCTGGCTAGCACACTGAAAATTTAAATAATTGAAGAAGATTAAATTGTTTAAAAATTAAACAATGCAGAAGAAGTCTATAAGAACATAGCAATGTGAGTTCAAGTAGCTATTTCTTAATTTGTAATGCTATTTTAAAAAATTGAAGCTAACAGGAGTGGTGGAGGTTTGAGGTGTGGAATACCAAGAACTGCTTGTAGGATTACTAGAAAGGCACGGCCAAACCCTCATTTTACTGAAAAGACCTTTACGAGGATTTAGCAGACTCTGAAATGGTCATGTACTGTTCTAAACAAATACTACCTTAATGGAAGAGTCACCGGAATAACACCTTTCAGACATTTGCAAAGTGACAAACTGTATGTTTTGCACATATGTGTTGCACCCAGAGGCACAAAGAAGATATTACTGGTACAGGGAAGAATGGATAGAATTAAATGCCAGCTAATTTTGGAAGTGCATAATCTGTTAAAAGGCAAAAAGAGGATGGATTTTAGATACTGATCCATTACATACCTCAGAGTTTACAATGGACTACCGCAAGAGGCCCTTGATGTAAGCATCCCTGAAAATTTGTCACACCTCAAAATAGCATTGCTCAAACAACAGAAGGACTCAAATCTACAAAAAAGTGTATGATAGCTGCCAAAGTGCATGTTGCTTTAAGTATTAGCAATGAAGGGTGCATAAACATTTGCAAGGTGCTCATTTGCTTTATTCACTCTAAAATTGTACAAAAATAATACAATAATCCCGCCTAAAATGGAATAGAATATATATATTATATATAGAATATTTTATCTTTACCTATTACTTGGGTTGTTACTTTGGTTGAATAAACTTTATTACACCCACTGGGAAACATCAATGGAATGACTGGACCCTCTTACTGACTTTACATCTTTCATCTCATTCAGTAAAATGACTTTTTTCAAATTATTCACTCATTGGAACTATTGATTAAAAAAAAACAAAAAAAACTAAAATATCTCCACCAGCCCCCTCATATTATCTGCATCCACTTTTGGACGATAAGAATATTGTTATTGGACTTCTTCCACAAACAGATTCAGAAAGTAACAGGACGTTTTGTGATTGCCGTTTGAAGTGAAGTGAAAGTGACTATTTGTCATTGTGAACACACTTAAGCACCACAACGAAATGTGACCTCTGCATTTACCCATTCACATGTGCACACGTGAAGCAGTGGGCAGCTATCAACTGCGCATGGGGAGCAGTGTAGATGGTACTTTGCAAAACCGTGCCGAAGCTGGGACTCGAACCTGAAACCTTCAGGTCCCAAAGGCAGCGTCCTAACCACTAGGCCACCACTGCCACTTGGTTCATCAGATTTTTGGGTAACGTACTGTACTGACTACTTATCCAAGTCCTGCTCGTCCTGCCTATTATAACTGTTGTTGTTGTAAAACAGGCTGTTAAAACTGCCCTCATCTGTTTGAGGGGTGAGCAATCACTCCCCCCTCAACTCTGCATAGGGCCTTAGAGAGGGAAGAGGCTCTAGGGACTGCTTTGGAGTCAGATCCCACCAGACCCTCAATTTTAATCGCTATTTTAATAATTTTACACATATTCACTCTTAAAACACACACACCCACACGTACACACTCATTCACCCATACACACAGACACACACGCACAAACTCAGTTACTAACAATACATGAACATCCACACACACACATACATATACTTTTGTAGGCATAATTGCGTGTACACACATTGAGAACTGCCTAGTGCTGCCGGTTTGTCCATTTCTGCACATGTGTGGTTGGCTCTTGTTTTTCAGATGCGGCAACTTCAATGACCAAAATTCAGTTACATAATTGTTCCTTGGATCTTTTCTGCGCTTTTTTTTCTTTTCTCACCTCGCCTTCTCTCTCTTTCTCCTTCCTTCTCGCTCTGTTAGCTCCCTCGTTTTATTTTGTTCTTCCTCTTTTTTTATTTTCTTCCCCCCCGTCAGATCTGGCTTAATAGTACAAAATAAATAAATAAATGAATAAATAAATAGACTTCAAGTTACAAGAGGGACTGACATTAAAGTGTTGTAACCCCACTTGGCAGAGCAAAGTTGTTGGGCAAATCATGGCATCCAGCTGCACATTCTGCCTGCCAAGCTGCCGGACACGACAGGGTAAAAAAAAAAACTGCGCTCATCTTCTCTGCAGCTAGATTTCAATGAGAGCTTGTTCATTCTTTGGTTGTGTTAATAACATTAGTAAGTGGCAGCATAAGCTACAAAGTATGTCTACCTACCTCACAGCTTTTCAAATAAAAGTAAGCAATTCAATAAAAATGAATTTGTACAAACATGGCCACATACAACCAAAATATGCATTAGTGGCCATGTCACTTTAATTGCCAACAAATACCGGCTCGAAATACAATCAAGCACCAAGACTTACACGTCTTCTGTTTTTGCTTTGTGCATTTCTATGAATACTGAATACTGGCAGCATGTCAATGTCTATGACACACTGCTTCTCAGTAAGTTGTGAGGATCATGGTCAAATCCAACTGCTTTTCATTTAAATATATCATTTTTTTACTCCTGGTTTTGCAGCTTTTCCTTACTAAAGGCAGCCACACTGCAGCATGTTTTGCCACTGGCATCAGTGCATACCCTCTATATAACCTTTCTTGTTCTCAACGTAATGTTTGAGAAAAATAATGATTATATTGCCTTTTGATTTACTTTCTTTTTCTATCATTATTCAGTTTCATCTGCTTAGTCATCTGCACTTTTCCTGCTTGTGCAAATGTAGAATAACTGTCAAGGTCTGGAGGTCTTACAATTAAACAAAATAAAAGGTCAACAAAAAAGTGTTTTCACTAGTGTCTCACCAAAACGAAGGGTAATTGGGTTTTCAGGCAAAAGAACCCGGACAGGACCAGCACACCAAAACTCACGCAACACCCCAGCACCATCAGGCACAAAACCACAGAGATCAGAGTATCTAAAACAGAAAGAACAAGTTTAAAGAATTAAAGTGAAAGTAAAAATGTATCATTGTGAACACAATCCATCTTAAAAGTACACCACAATGAAATGTGACCTCTGCATTTTACCCATCCACATATGGAGCAACAGGGAGCTCTCAACAGCACCTTGCTCAAGGGTCTCTCAGTGATGCCTGGGTCAGGACATGAACCTGGGACCTTCTGATCACACAGGTAAGTCCCTAACCACTAGGCCACCATTGCCCAACTATAAATGAAAAGTTCTGTAATATCAATAGTTTTTCCATAGCCCGGAGGTATTTGTTTTAAATTATATTGGTATTTAATTATTGATTACTGAATGTATTGAATTTGTGGACTGTATTGCCACGCATGGGCTGATGCCAGCACATAGGCAATATGATGTCAGACACTGCTGAACAAGGACAGTTTGATTGCAATTACAGTTCTGACCATGTTCTTAACCATGTTAGGTTTAATTTTCAAGCTCTATCTATTAGTTTTTCTTATTTTGTTGCTGTAAACCTGGCAAATTAATTTTTATTTTTGAATAAACAACACGCAAACACTGCTTAATACTGATATACCACCCAATATTGAGTAGGTCCCCCTCATACTGTTGAAACAGCTCGGACTGTGGTGCACTGTGTCCTGACCCCGGTCTATTAGAGTAAGTATTTACTAAACCACAGTAGCTCTTCTATGAGATCAGACTAGCCTTCACTCTCCACATGCATCAGTGACCCCTGGGTGCCCATGACCCTGTTGCCGATTCACCAGTTTATCATCCCTGGATCACTTTTGGTAGGTACTACTGCATAACTGGAACGAGACCTGCCGTTTTGGAGATTCTCAGACTCAGTTGCCTAGCCATCACAATAAAGCCCCTGTCAAAGTAGCTCAGACCTTTATGCTCATCCATTTTTCCTGCTTCAAGAACCGACTGTTCACTTGCTGCCTAATATATCTCACTACCCTGACAGATGTCATTAGATTGAAATGACTAGATAGTCACTGTTATTCACTTAACATGTGAGTGGGGTTAATGTTATGGCTGACTGATGTATAAAGTACACATTTAAAATTGTATCAAATATCAAAACAGTTTATAGTCAACACGGTCATATTTTTACTCACCTTTAGTAGCTATTATACACACTATGAGCCGCAGAAACGTTCTTCAATTTTCTGCTTTTGCAAAAGTATTTATTCAAACTCATTACCCAGGCGCCACTGAGATACCCTTAAGAAAGGTACTGTCTCAAATACACTGCTCCTTGGGCACTGTTGATAGCTGCCCACTGCTCCATGTGTGGTCACATTGTCTTGTGTAATAGTGTGTGTCCACAATGACAAATAGTCACTTTTACTTTGGCACATTCTTTTGTATTTGTACTGCCCTCATAGTTCCAGTGTACTCAACTCAAAAAACTAACTTTGCAGACCAGAACTGATCAACTAAAACATTCATCTTTTGTATTTGTATTGCTCTCATAGTTCCAGTGTACTCAACTCAAAAAACTAACTTTGCAGACCAGAACTGATCAACTAAAACATTCATCTAAGAATAATCTTGTACATTTTCAGCATAGGTCTCACATTAGACAAACCTTTATGCACCCATGTCTCACCTGAGCTGGACTTCGTCATGGTAGTAGATACACACACCGGTGGCTTGTAAGTAGTGTTATAATCTACAATGCTTATGTTCATGCAGTATTGTTGACCTGGCACCAGGTTCTCTAGAACCACAGTATTCAGTGTCTTCATTGTCTTTGAGAACTGTACAAACAAAACACATGTATGTCAGGTTGTAAGACACAAGTGATTGCAGACGTTTTACAAACTTTTTTCTTAGTTTTTCAGAATAAGGACTCAAATATTCTTGAAATTATCCTTAAAAACCCTTTATGATAAATCATAAATGTAGGTATTTTCTTTCCTGCAGGTAAATACATTCAGTAGGGGGCAATAATGTATAATTCAGCTTTTGGAGTGCTGTATAAAAGCCACGATTGTAGATTCACCTTCAAATACTGCTTCAAGTAGTTACTTAGGTAAGAATGTAATGCTAACAAATTAGAACTGCATTGTATTTATCGCTGTACAGATTTTAAGCAGTCACAGCAGCTGTAAGGGTTTGCCTCTTCATCCACTGCCACAGATCACTCAACTAACAGGTTTGCAGCTCTCAGTTTTAGTGCTGCAACCACCAGAGACTAGTAATACCCTACTCAAATAAGTATTATCATACAAACATCTTAATGTAAATATTGCAATAAACTCATTGCACTTTGCTACAAAATGATCAAATAATTATACAATCAAATCATAGTATAACTGTTGTTATTGCTGTTGTATTACTATTTTTAATTTAGCATTTTATCATATAGTAAGAAGAAGAAGATCATATAGAATCATATAGTAAGAAGAAGAAGAATATCATATAGTATCATATAGGAAGAAGAAGATCATATAGTATCATATAGGGAGAAGGAGAAGAAAAAGAAGAAGACCATATAGTATCATATAGGGAGAAGGAGAAGAAAAAGAAGAAGAAAAAGAAGAAGATCATATAGTATCATATAGTAAGGAGAAGGAAGAAGAAGAAGAAGAAGATCATAAAGTATCATATAGGAAGAAGAAGAAGAAGAAGAAGAAGAAGATCATATAGTATCATATAGGGAGAAGGAGAAGAAAAAGAAGAAGACCATATAGTATCATATAGGGAG
>JBBPDA010112667.1:0-30346 GCA_037974385.1 Arnoldichthys spilopterus
TTGATTGTTTCCTCTGTCCTGGAAGTCGCTTTGGATAAAAGCGTCAGCCAAATGAATAAATGTAAATGTAAATATATAAATATAGATATATAGCTAGCTAATCAGCTTAGGGGATAAGGGGTGAACGATGATAAGAAGGTCTGTAAACTGCTCTTTGACTTAATAGTAAAACAGAATTTTGAGAATTGTGAGTAAATCACTGAGATGTCCTCCGACCACATGGGGCACTGTTGTCCGGTGTGGCCCGTAACCCGTCCATAATCTCTTCAGCGCTGGTGGACATGGCGCCGTCCAGAGTGAGCAGCGTGAACCCGAGAGTTCCAGAAAACACCAAAACTAACTATAAAAAAGTTATAAAGGCCAAAACAGAGCTCATCTTGGAAAGTAGAAAGTATGCTAACGAAGTATTCGACATTCTGGAGTACCTTCAGGTAAGGGTTTTTCTTTACACTGGATATAGGACCCTTCAGGAGCGCGCACAGGATCAGTACTGTCATATTCTTATTTTTCTGAAATAACTTGTTTAAAAGCAAAAGGCTTGGTGTTTTTATATGCAGTCCGACAAAGAGAAAGAAGTCATTTTTGCAATCAGTGCCTGCCAGAAGATCTTCTGTGCTTTGTTGGAGAAAGGAGACCTGTATGTTGGTCAGCTGCCCAAAGAAGAAGAAATAGTGGAAGGTAATTATTTTTTGCAAGTAATTAACATTACCTGCATCCTGTTTATTCTGTGAAAAACCTGACAGTTTTATTGGTAGGGTGAAACCTTTGTGCAGCATCCACACGTGTGAAAAAACGGTTATACCATCTGTAAATACACTGATTAGCCCTGAAACAGCTCTGACTGTGGGCCCTGACCCCTAGAGTCAGCGTTCTCTAAACCACAATAGTTCTTCTGTGGGACCAGACAATAAGGGCTCGCTTTCCCTACTTACGTGGATCTGTGAGCCTTGGTTGCCTATGACTTTGTTGCTGATTTTTTCCTTGGATCACTTTTAGTAGGTATTGACTACGGCATTCCTGGAACACAAGGCCTGCCGTTTTAGAGATGCTTATTTTCCAGCTTCCAGTACACACACATATATACATATATATATATATATATATATATATGTGTGTGTGTGTGTGTGTGTGTGTGTGTGTGTGTGTGTGTGTGTATACACACACACACAGTCATTTGACCGGTCAGATTGTGCTGGCAAGATGAGCGTCTCCTAAAAGGCAGGTCTTGTGGATTGGTTTTGTTTTATATTGGTTAGTACCTCCCAAAAGTGGACACAGAAAGGGTCATATGCGCTCAGTGCTTATTTATACATGTGGGAAGTGAATACAAGCCCATTTGTTCTGATCCCACAGACAAGCTACTGTAGCACAAGTTGTGGACAAGGTTATTGCTGGCTATGAGAGAAAGGTGGTCAAACACAGTGCGCTGTAGTTGGAGGTGTTTTGGCAGTATGATGGGAACCCATTAGGCAGGTGGTTTATTCTGGTTGATCATGACATATACATGCAGGGCAGAGGCACCCAAAGAATTTTTAAAGATTTACCTCTATGAACATAACATCTAAAAACTCAAAAAAATGTGTAAGTTAACTGGTTGTTTTGAGTAGTAAATAAACATAAGTGTACTTGTGTTTTTGATATCAACGTAGTTTCTATCATGACTGTTTTAGTGATAAATTAGTCCATTAGTCTCTATAATGCACTATTCCATATCAAGCCACTGAGTGACTTTGTTTACTTTCTTATTGACTTATTAATTTAGTAATTTAGAAAAGCCAGTGTCATGAATATTACACCCATAAGAAGAATGGAACTGTATCATTTATATCTGCTCTACATGACTTTGAATAATAGCACCAAATTCATTGAAGATATGCCAGCTAAGCTCAGCAGTAGTACATCTCTGAACAGAAAGATAGTATATTGGTGTTTTTGCAGTCATACTAGTAGATTTTTGAATAAAAAGACCACACACATCATCAGTGCAATATTGGATATTCATACATACATACTGGATCAGTAATATTTTGTACCTTGTATGTATGTGTATTTTATGCTTTATGCAAAATATGTATTTGAGATTGTGATTTTTTTTTCTCCCTGCCAGGTGATGGTGATGCAACTGAAAAGTACCACATATTTATGAGACACCGTTACAACAGCTGTGTGGAGCTTCTGCTGGAGAACATTGGTCATGAACAGTTTCAAGTGAAGGTTAGTGAACTGAACTGATGTAGTGAACATGACTGGGTTGCCAGAACTGCAGGTCTATGAGGACTTGTTTTGTGAATGCTGTTTGGCTTTAAGCTGGATGTGTTCTTACACTGTGTTTAACATTGAATGCTACACCAACTTTGATCTTCATACATGATGTCTTGTACATCTTTTCCATCAGTGTAAATATTCTGTTTGTTTCCTTGTAGGAGACTGCTCTAACAACTCTAATGAAATTTGCCGCAACTGAGGGACAACATCCTCTCCAGAAAATGGAATGGAATGAGCACTACAACTTTCCTATTGAGCTTATACTGGTGAGTTCCCCAAAGGATATTAAAACAAACTTGCACCTTCACTTTCACTGTATTTAAAGCATTTATGTTGTGTGGTGATGTAGGTCTAATTTACATCTGAATATTGAATTGTGTTTTTCTGCAGGTGGTTGTACGGTGTCTGCTTTCAGAGACTGAGGACATGGCTCTACTCATCTCCAGGTTTCAGGAGTTCTTAGAAATGGATGATGTGCGCTACTATGTCATGAGCTCCATCCGTGACAGCATAGCCAAAGTCATGGAGAAAAACAAGCGGGTATGTTCATTTAGGTGTAGATGTAGTCGTGTTTCTCCCGAATGGAGAATTCTGGTGGTGGTTTATGTGGATTGTTTAAGCAAAAGGTCATCAAACTTGGTTCTGGTGCTGGGGTCCAGCACTTGGGTGATGTCCTTGCTCAAACATATATACAGATTTAACCCATCTATTAAATCTCATATTAATTATAAGGAGATAAAAAAATTTTTATAATTGATAATATTGGCTGATATCATTTTATATTTAGATTTATAGGTTCTAATTCAATACTCCAGTAGTTTAAGTTACAGAGAGACGCAGTTGTCATACCTCTCACACTGAAATAAACAGAAGAACTTTTTAAATATGATGCATATTGTAGCACTGTGGAAGGACTACCCATATTTCTTTGGGGTGTTCCCTTTTATTTGTTTTATTTTTCATTAGTTCTGTTGTTTTAAAAAGTTTGTTATCCAACCGATGTAGGGCAGTGGTGGCCTAGTGGATAGGACCTTGCCCTAGTGGTAAGGACCTTGCCCTAGTGAACTGAAGGTTAGAGGTACAAGTCCCGGTCCAGGCACCACTAATGCAGGCATTCAAACTAAGAAATTTGATCCAGATCCACTTGGGATTCCTGTTACAAATATAACATGCATTTTTGAATATTGCAGAATTAAACAGACCACCAGTTTCACCAAAACGCTCTGCTTTTTGATGTACAATAAATACATCAGTCAAATATCAGCCAAATGTAAACATCTGCCTGATGCCAGTATCTCTTCTAAGCAAATATCTGCCGTACGATACCAGTGTGAGCTGTAAGCTTGAGTTCAGCTGATTGCGTATTTATCTGTCTTTGCTAGGCTGTAATGCCGGTGTACCAGAGCAACGTTTTCACACTGCTCACGAACATCACTATACCCAGCCAGAGTTCAGACATCACTAACTTCCTCGTCAAACAACAGAGTAAGTTCTTACTTTTTTGCACCTTTTGTCCTTCATTGAGTCATTACTTTAGATAATATTTTTTCAAACCAGTGTGTCTTTGAATGCTAACACCATCATTATGCTCTAGGTCAGTATGAGGACTGGAAAGCAGCCAAACTGAAGGTAAGTGGACTTTCTTAAAGGTTTGACAGTTATATGATGTCTACACAAAACTTGGAATGACTGGCTTCTTCTCTTATTTCCCCTCTTTCATGAAGGAGCACAAACGAGCATTTGAAATGATGTGGCTGACCTTTCTGAAGTACAAGGTAGAGTAAAATGTAAATGAAGTAAAAAAAAAAAAAAAAAAGAAAAAAAAAAGATACCTCTGACCGATGTTCTTTACCTATCATCTTAAATTGCTTTTTTGCAGTTGCCTGCTAGCATGTATAAAAAAGTGCTGGTCATTCTGCATGACTCCATTCTGCCCTATATGAGCGATCCGACTTTGATGATTGACTTTCTGACTGCAGCATACGATGTCGGTGAGTGCATAGTGCTGCCTTGGTCCTAGTGGAGGTAAATGTTCAGTTAATAATGAACAGTTTGTTTTTTGTTAACAGTGGAAAATAAAAGACCTTGTGCCTGTTGATTTTCAGTTGGTTAGTATTGTAATAGTTCACTTCTTGCATAATATAAAGCTGTGCTGCTGTGTCTGTGTTGGACTTCAGGTGGAGCAGTCAGTTTACTGGCTCTGAATGGGCTGTTTGTTCTCATCCACAAGCACAATCTGTAAGTACTTAACACAAACATTCTGTCCTCAGTGATTTCTCATGTTTCCATTGTTTTTAACTGATTGGAAATGTCCTTTATTTGAACAGAGATTATCCCGATTTTTATAAGAAGTTGTATAACCTGCTTGACCCGTCAGTATTCCATGTTAAGTTCAGAGCACGGTTTTTCCATCTAGTCAACATCTTCCTTTCCTCAAGGTAGAGCTGCTCCGTAAAACCTTACGTTATAATATACTGTATTTCACAAAGTTACATACTGACATGTTTTGTCTGGCCTTCTGTCTACAGTCATCTACCGGTCTATCTTGTGGCTGCCTTTGTCAAACGACTGTCCCGCCTGGCACTGACAGCGCCCCCGACTGCCCTGCTCATAGTACTGCCCTTCATTTACAACCTCATACGCAGACACCCCTCCTGTAGAGTCCTCATCCACAGACCCAGTGCAGCTGGCGGTATGACAACGTTACTGCCCTAATGACTGGCAGAATAAATGCATGTGCAACATACATGTTGCAAAACTGCCTCAGCTTAATATATTCATTTCATGTAGATGAGCATATCCAAGGAGTAAACGATTGGTAATCTGAATTTGATTCATTTTGACAGTGATTGTCTGTCTTTGTACTTTCTTTCTTAGAGCCTTATAATGACCCATATGTGATGGAGGAGGAAGACCCTGCTGAGTGTCATGCTCTAGAGAGCAGTCTTTGGGAGCTTAAGGTGAATTTTGTGTTACATGAATGTGGTCTTGATCCTGATCGTCTCCTATTGTCTCTTTTCATTTGCAGTTCTACGTCTTCAATGAGTGACAGAAAAAATAGCTGTTTTTTGTCTATTCCTGGGTTTAAACCCTTTTCCTCTGGGACGTGAGGCAGTAGTTGGATTTTTTTTATGTCTCATGAGTTATGAAAATATTTGGCATGCAAGGTCATATACCAGAGTCAAGCAAAGCAAGCAAATCTGCCTTAATGACAATGTAAAGTTAGTAATATCTAACAATAATGACAATAAAGTCAGGATTGAAGCTTTATTCAGCAAAGTAAAAGCTCTTTCCTCATTTAGACCCTACAGAAACATTACCACCCAGATGTGGCCAAGGCAGCTAAAGCGATAAACCAGCCTCTGCCACAGATGGAGGATGATCTCAGTGAGCTCCTGGAGTTGACCGCTTTTGAGGTATGTAGTGTATGAAAATGAATTCTTGTTATATTAAACATGATGTATAATATGCTGTGTAGGCATTTAAGTATTTTGCAGATAAAATATGAAATCTCTGTTCATTTAGCTAATGGAACGAGACCTGAAGGGCCAAAGTGAGTCCGTGCCTCTTGAGTTTGACCCAGCCAGTGGCCTACTTAAGAGTTCCAGAGAGGTGCTGGGCATGCACTTCTCTCTGGAGTAATCAGGTTGTCTTGTGGTGAATGGACTGCTTTTTGTCTGTCTTGTTATTATTGTAATATTTTTTCTAGGTTGATTTTTCAACAGGTTTTGTTTATACTACATTCATGCTTACTGTCTGTTGGAATAAATCAGTATGTGAGAGTTTGTGTGGACTGACTGAATTTCAATTATGGAAAAGACCTGTATCATCTGGTTAGTTTCTTGGTCAGTTGATTTTGCATAAACACATACAAATGTAAAAATAATATGCTTACTGAAAATAATGTGAATCAATGATTTTTGTTATTTTGTTACTATTCTGCAAGGCTAGCACTGCAGCTCCAGCAGGTGTACAGCTGTTGGGCTACTCTCACGTAAAAAATGAAGTGTAAAGTCTTGTGTGTCTTGTGTGTCTAAAGTGTCTTGACTTGTGTTTGATAGATAGATAGATAGATAGATAGATACTTTATTGATCTCGAGGGAAACATTTTTGTACCAGTAGCCACAATATACATAAAAATGTAAACAATGTAACAATGTAAACACACAAAATACAAATAACTGTACTATACAGAATATATAAAAAAAACTAATGATAAGCTATAAAACTATGATCTATAAAACCTTAAAAATTACATTGTATAAATATTCCTAACGGTGCAGGATGTGCATAAGCAGATATACAGATTACTTAATAGTAATAGTGCAGGTAATAATAGTAATAAAGTGACTTGTGCGTAAGAGAAGTATATAAGTAAGTATATCTTCGTCTCCTAGTATATGTAATCCCAACCGCTCAGGACTCTGATGTAGGGACTAAGAGGAGGTGTGAGCTGTGTTTGAATTGTAAATGTACATTGATGTTACTCAAACCCCACATTTTTGCAAGGTTTGTAAGGTTAGCGGTTTTAATTCTATATTTCTTGATATTCAAACATTTTTAAATGTATAAGTTGTGAAAAAATGTTTAACAATTATTTTACTCTCAAAATTCCAACTTTGATGTGTACATTTTTTGTGTGAAAACTAGCACATTTAGCGAACTAACACAGCACATGTTAAAATGTAAATTACACTAGTAAAAAAGTGTCCCACAGTAATATAGACAGCCATAACTTATTAGCTAAATATAAATTCTACTACGAAAGGTTTACTGTTTTCAATGCAGAATTACAATGTACCGGTTTAACCTTCATTCAGTGAAATGCTGAATGTTGGTGTCAATGAGCTACATATACTCCGCTCCTGTGGGTGGTGCTAATGCGACTGTGTCGCCACAACCACTGCCGGGAGTGTGCTGTGCTGGTTGAGAGGACCGTGTGGTGGAGCTGTGTGTCTTTATCCAAGAATGGCTGCTGAACGACTCGCTAAAATCCCCGAAGCTGATATCGACCCCAACGGCGTGTTCAAATATGTTCTTATACGAGTTCACAGCAAAGACGACGAGTCGTATGTTGACATAGTGCGCGGATACAGCTGGGCCGAATACCACGGTACTGAACCGCACTGCTTCAGCTACATCTATTTTGTTCACACACACCACGAATATCGACGCGTTTACCTCTCAGATAACAGCATCGCTGTGTGTTTAACTGTACTTCACCGGGAAGTGATTACATGCCACACTAATTATTATCCTTAAGAAATTGTGGCGATATTACAGAATATTAAAGATGTTTGACGGTTTATCAGAGAATTGTGCGCCTGTCACGTTGCCAGGGCTTCATCATATCGTAACCCAGGCCTTTTACACGCGGTGTTTTCACCAAATTGATTAAACCAGTAAATAGACACCACTGCTAGACAACACACATCACAAATAGACAACAGTTCTTTCACCAGAGCACGACACTGTGGATGTATGTGCCCAAAGCCCCTAACCAGGGTTTTAACACTGTAACCCTGATGTTAATCACCTCAGACCCCAGTGCTTGTGAGAATCAATTGAGTTTTACCAGTTTTACTAGATAAACTGAATTTGGGCCAAGCATTTCAAATTCAAAACAGGTGTGAAATAGCACAAATGGCAAATGTTTTTGTCATGAAGATCCAGCTTTGATAGCTCCACCTGCTGCCTGCATAACTTTTCCCTCTGTGTCCTCTTTAGCGGATATCTATGATAAGGTTTCCGGAGATCTAGAGAGGGCAGGTGGTGTGGACTGTGAGTGTTTAGGAGGTGGGAGGATCAAACATGACAGTGCAGTGAAGAAGATCCATGTTTATGGCTACTCCATGGTAAGTAAGGTTACTGAACTGTTACTACAACGCTGGGGGTTTCCAGTGTTAGACAGCATGTACACATTCAGGAAAAAAGATACAAACACAAATGTTCACACATTAACTTTAAATAAGTTGATCTGCTGATCTGTATCTTTTCTGTTTTTAGGGTTTTGGACGGGCAAATCATTCTGTTTCTACAGAAAAACTGAAGGAGCGATACCCAGACTATGAGATTACTTGCGCTAATGAAGGCTACTGAATTGTTGTTATTTTTTGGTTTAGCCATCTTGGACAGTCCTAGAACAACTCGTACCTGAGCTGTTCATACAGAAACAGAGCCTAAAAAGGAGTGGAGATGTACTCACCACGTCTCAGATCATCCACACATACTGAAGTCATGGAATGGATAAATCTGCTTTACAACTAAACTGCCTATTCATTTTGACAGAGAGCCCATTCACAACAGTACACACACATCTCACAAAAGCATGAACAGGCTAAGTGGCATAAGTTGCTAGTGAAGTGTTAAATGTCAACGAGAAACATTAAACATTGTCATGACTCAGGTTATTCCCAAATTTAGTCATACACATCAATATTGACAACAATGCAATTGTCTTATTTATTTATGGGGAACTGGTGGTGTGAGTTTCTGAAAAATCAATAAAATGTATATTCATTGGATATGTAGTAATCACCACACTCTGGACTTACAGTTGGATCAGGAGGAAATATGTTTTTATGGATGATCCCTCATGGAAGGGCCCCCTACCCTGTAATTAAGTGTTTTTTTTCAGGCTCTCATGCACCCATTTCAAACCCAGAAAATTAAGTGAAAGTGACTGTCATTGTGAACACACTCAAGCACCACAACTAAATGTGATCTCTGCATTTAACCCATCACACATGCAGCAGTGGGCAGCTACCAACAGCGCCCAGGGAGCAGTGTAGTGGGACGGTACCTTGCTCAAGGGTACCTCAGTAGTGCCTGGGCTGGGAATCGAACCTGCGACCTTTAGGTCCCAAAGGCAGCATCCTAACCATTAGGCCACAACTGCATGAAATTTGGTTTGCTCATTACTTGTTTGGCTGGATAAGGTGTGTTGAACAGCTGGAAACCACTAAAATGTGCAGAGTGGGAGGCCTCCAGGAGTAGGGTAGAGAACCAGTGTTCTAGGCCATTGGCTGGTTTGCCAGATATTGGGCTAAAAATCAGTTTCCATTGGTAAATCACCACTGAAACATAATTTTTTAATATAGGCTAATGGCTTACCTGGGTCTAGGAAGCTGGCCTTCAGTTATTTAAACCGGTGCTGATGTATGAATTCATTACTTCCAGAAACTGTAAATGTGTGGTCCGGAGGTTGTAATCTCAAGTGCACCAAATAAATCTGATGGTTTATATCCTTTCTGTCAGCAGTTACAGCAGGAAGTCTTAAAATTTATCCCTATCACATTCAACCATATTGCATATTTAGCTTTATTCTGAATTAGTAACAATCAACAAATCAGAATTTTCCAAGGAATTCAGTGTATAGTTACCTAAACACAAGACATCTTTGTACTTTGAATTTATTGTCAGAGTGCAGTTTTGTCATTGGATATTTAGGGTATATATGCGTCGTCTGACTGTCAATAAACAGCACAGTTTGCTTTCCACATCAGTGTTTATCTTCTGTCTCTGTCTTTTTTTTAGCTCTACATTACTTTGTCAAGAAAATCTTACCTCCGTTGTAATTTATATTGGCTCTATTGACAGTGATAATTAAAAGTTACTATACTTTGACACTGTACCAACAGCGTGCGGTCATTGGTGATTCTTAGCTGAAGATTTATGGCAGTTTTATAGTTGTACCCTTAGAGCATTGTACTTAAGGGTATCAAGTCCAGGTGTTATCTTTGTGGAGAAGAGTAGGTGAAGGCGGCCTACAGAGTGAGTACGTGCACACACTTTCTCTACAGGATGAAGAGACACTCTGTTCGGCTCCTGGTGCTGCTGCTGATTCTCCAACAAGGTGAGAATGTTGCTCTTTTAATCTGAGGATTCCAGTTTTTTCTTTTTATAGTAAAAATGTATTTATTAGTGTTGTAACTGTAAAGTTCAATTGTCCTGGTCTGAATGCCACTGATATCTGCTGTTCTATCAGAGAACTTTGACTGGAGGTTTTTTTCTGCCGAGGTAAACTGAGTGATATGAACTTTGAAACAACTTTAAAGAAAGATTTAAGATTATGAAGCTGCATTTTCAGCTGTGTATATTTTTTAAGAATCAGAAACTTTTAGCGGGGTAGGTGCTTAGATGAAGGTGGGTTGCTGGGATCGGAGGTGTAGGGGTGGATGAGGGGCACTAACTGTGGAAAAATGTGTGCTATGGCCAAAGGGCAGGTGCAGGTGTGAAATATAACTACATTTTTAGTAGTCCCTCTGTCAAATTGGACAGTATTTTTTTAACAGTTTAATTGTACTGAAACTTACAATTACAGCATTCATCAGATGCTCTTATCCAGAGCAACAAACAACAGTGCTTTGTAGACCATGTCTGTTCTTCTATCTGTAGGCCTAAACCCGTCAACAGCTGTTATTCTACTAAGATACTACTGGCTGGTTACGCACCATAACAAACCCTGTCAAACCTGTAAACCCAAAAACAGAGTAAACAATAAATATGAGGCTAGTTAGTTTCTTAGATACTCATTGAGGAAGTGCGTTTTGAGTCGTCTTTTGAAGACAGCAAGGGACTCAGTAATTCTGATGGCAAGAGGCAGTTCATTCCACCGCTGGTAAGCCAGGACTGAAAAGAGTATTAATGCAGATCTTCCTCTTCTAATATAATTATAACTCAAACGGAGCAAAAACAGCACAAGGGGTGACTGAAAAATTGTGCCTAAAAGTATTGGATCAGCATAAGACATTAAAGTATCTTTTAAGGCATAAAACAGACTGATAAGTGGAAGATATGAGAGTCCTCTACTAATGATCGTATTGCATGGCCAGCATTGCTCTAGAAAAAGACACAGAAAGGGTCTGACAATGACCTTTAAAACATCATGGGAGAATTGACATGAAATACAGGAATCAAGATCAGGGGTGTCAAACTCCAGTCCTGGAGGGCCGGTGTTCAGCACAGTTAGGTGATTTCCATGCTCAAACACACCTGATTCAACTTACCTGGTAAGTGCCATGTTTAGTAAGTGTGTTTTTGGAGGGGAAGTACTAAGTAGTGCTGTACACTGGTGTTCGGCACAGTCTGGTAGTTCTCCTTGTCAAATGCACACTCACTAATCCTGGCAATAAACAGGTGAATTGAATCAGGTGTGTTTGAGCAGAGAAATCAGTTGCCCAACTTTGATCTAGATGTAGGTCCTGTGAAATGCATATAGAAAGTTTGGTGTTGTCCACCTTTGAATATATAATAATAATTATAATCTTTTGTAGCTTTTACCCAGGAGAGCAGAGCATGCACAGGACCGAGATGTGACTTTGTATGTGACTGCACAGACTGCAGTGATGAGCAGGACTGCGGTAAGATAGAACTTCATCTTATATCATCCAAAAACACCCAGGGATGCTGGGATTCCTGAATTCAAAGAAAAAGTCTTCCTCACTGTAGTTCATGCCCTGCTGTGTTGTAACAGGTTACCAGGGGAGGGAATTTGTGTGTGATTTTGAGAACGCTGGTATGTGTGGCTGGACAGACAAGTCATCTGATGTTGGTTACAAGTGGGAGAGACGTCAGAGGGGAGACCCTCTGCCCAACAGTGGACCATCTTCTGACTACACCATTGGCACCTCTACAGGTAAACACACCCATCAAAGTGCACTTTATTTACTTTCAGGTATAGACTGGTTGTCATACATGAAATTAAAGTGTTTACAGGAAGAGTAATACCAACAGTGGATGAGGGCCTTGTTAAAAGGGCCATATCATGGAAATCAAAATTATTCTTTCTTTGTTTAACAGTTTTAAACTAGTTTTAACTTTAAAAAGTTAATAATTGTAACATTGTTAAAGTTTAATGTATTCAGTATGTAACCTTCACTCTCAAGGGTATACTATATGGAATAAAGCAGCAAAAACAGCCAATTTTGAATTCTCAGAAGAAAATTCTCATTTACAGTGATACTTGAAAATTTGTGCACCCTTTAGAATATTCTATATTTCTGCACAAACAAGACCAAAAACATAATCCACTCTTCACAAAAGCCCTAAAAGTAGATAAAGATATCCCATTTAAACAGTCATTTATTTATTGAGGAAATCATCCTGTATTACAAATCTGTGGCAAAAGTATGAACTAGGATGAGCAGTTAATCTGAAGGAGAAATTAGAGTGCTTTCAAATAATGAGATGATAATTGGGCATGAGTGGAGCCCTGTTTCATTAAAGAACAAATCTATCAAAGTCTGATTTTCAAAATACATGTTTGTGTAAGTTTATCAAAGCCCTTAGAAAAAGGACTTTAGAAGAGAGTTGTTGGAGTCCACCAATACACAATCAAACAGGCTGCATATGAAAGAAATTTAAGACCATGGTTACGCTCTCCAGGAGTGCTGGACCAACAAAGACCAGCCAAGCATTCAGTGTTTTTATGTAATATTGTAAAAAAAAAAATTCTAATTTTTTCTAAAAGAAAATATAATTTGTATCTACTTTTATGCTGTGTATGAAACTCTGATGATGATTTAGGTCATATTTTTGCAGAAATATGGAAATTTCAAAAGGATTCAAAAACTTCCAAGCACCACCATACATTTTAGGTGATAACGTTTACGTTTAGGTGATAAGGAGTGCTCTTACTGCAGTCTGCCAGTTTGAATGTAACATTTTTTCCACATTTTTTCCCCAAGACTTTCTTGAATGAGGCACAATAAAGTCAATCAGAACAGAGATCATTTACACGTACCTTTCTTTAAGACATAGATTTAAAGGATTTGGGTGAGGAGAGGTTAGAAAATGAATTATGAATTTACATGAATTTCTGATGTGGCATGAATGTCTGATACTCCTTTTTATGTCTGCATTTTTTGTGTGCTGTTGTGCAGGCTGGTTCATGGCAGTGACTGCAGTGGATACAGACTCTTCCAGAAATGCTGTACTGATGTCTCCAGAGATTAGTCAGTCAGCCCCTACCTGCCGCCTTCGTCTCCACTACTTTATATGGGACTCAGGTAGACTTCTACACACACACAATTAAGCAAAATTCTCTTGGCAATGACTGTACTTTCTGGAGCTGGACTGAAGGAATGGAACCCCACTGTGCCAAAATACATTTGCTCAGTTACAGTTTGATGATGCTGATTAAGAACGTAGTCTAACATATCAGTCCTAATCTCCCATAGACATTGAGATCGAGTCACTACAAAGGTTAAGATATATCATTTACATTGTTTTCATACTCACTAAACCATTTAGTGACCCCCTCATGGATTGCTATCCTGGAAGAGAATAATCAGTCAGAATAACATTGTATAGGCTTGTGGTGATACACTAAGGCTATGTTCACACTGCAAGGTGTAGTGCTCAGTTTGGATTTATTTCTCAGATGTGATTTATTTTTTGTTTGGCTGTTCGCGTTGTTTTTAAAATTCGGCCAACATCAAATTCCAGTGTGAACTGTCATGGTCCTGAACTGACCCGGATGTGCAAAAGAACAAGCACAAAGAAGTTACACTGTTGCAGAATTGTGACAAATGACAATCTAGAATTATGTAAAAGCAACATAAATATGACTGTGCAGAGATTGCATCACAAAAAATCAAACCTCTATATGATTTAGGACCATGTTTGAAATGATCAGATTCCATATTCACCCTATAATGAAAGAAAAAAAAAAGAGAAAGTTCCTAGACACATAAGACAACAATCTGAAATGGAACCCTTTGACAACAGTGTGAACATAGCTTAAAGAGAATAACCATGCCAGGAAAACCAAAACTAGACAGCCTCAGTGTAAGAGTCAGATATGTGCAGTGGTTGGGACCTTGCCCTAGTGACCTGAAGGACGCAGGTTCAAGCCATGGCCCGGGCACTACTGAGTTACCTTTGAGCAAGATACCATCCTGCTATACTGCTCTCCAGGCGCTGTTGATAGCTGCCTGCTGCTCCACATGTGCATGTTTGATTGGTTAAATGCAGAGGTCACATTTCGTTGTGGTGCTTGTGTGTGTTCACAATGACAAATAGTCACTTTCAGGAGCTTTCAGATATGTAGGCCAGTATCTTACACCACACATTCACTCAGCCACTTGTGGAGAGAATGATAAAGGATGACTCATCTAATCCACAGCTGCATCTCTGTAGAACAGTGCCTGTGGTTTTCACACCACTGAACTCTAAATGGACTTTTATCTGTTTAATGAGGGGCTTACGCACTGCAGCCCTGTAATATCCCTGTCCCTGTAGCACAGACCGTTCTTGCACAATTATCATGACTATAAAATGTGCACATTGGGTATCAATGTTATGCCTGATTAACTGATTTCCCTATATATCTAAATGCAGGTGCCACTTTAGTCTCTGTAGTACTAACTAACTGAGGAGTCTTTGTAACTGACATACGATCAAATGTTTCCAACATTAGTAAGCTGATAGTAATGATGTTTTCACCAGGAGGCTTGTGTGAAGAGACTATGTGGATGTATATTTTATGCCCATTCTCTACAATATGCCTGTCCCAGGTTACACAGGCCTAGGAAACAGCTCTCTATGGGGGTCAGTGTCAAGGCGTGATGGGCAGAATGCTATTGTGTGGAGACCAGAGAACTCAAGTGTCCGTGCATGGAGAGAAGCCACTATCTTCCTGGGTCGAATTCCTGGCCCCTTTCACATACAGCTCCACTCACAGCGCCAAGAAGGCAGGAGGGGAGACATAGCCATTGACCAGCTGGAGTTCTTGGACTGTGCTCTACCAGGTAAATCATTAGGGGTCTGGCAGTTTCATGAATTGTGGATTTAAAAAAGAAGCAAAAAGAAAAAAATAGCTGTCTTACAATAATTAATTGGTTACATTCAATTTTTTAAATTAAATAATTACAATAATTGCATTTTAATTTTTTTTTTACATTTATTTAATCAGGCAAGTCATTAAGAATAATTTTCTTATTAACAGTAGCAGCCTGGAAAATGTGTAATGTGCTTTCTCATGTATGCATATTACCCCTATCCTTAACCCCCCTTACACCCATTTCCCAACTTATGTTGTATAAATAGCCTTATTTCTTTTTTTAAAATGGCTTTAATGATTACAATAGAGTACTGATGTACTCTTTCTTTTGACATTAAATGCATGTTCATCTGTCTTTAAATTTTGAAAATATACGATGTGAATGTAAGCTAATAATAACCTGGAAGCAAACACGCAGCACACTTGCTCATTTCTCTTTTCTTCTCTCAAGTATAGCCTATTGGTGACCCAAAAGGCCTCATACACTTTCACATAATTTTCAAGTAATTAAAATTTAAAACTAGTGCAGTTTGGCAGAAAATCCACAAACCTGGCAACTCTGCTTGTGTGCTATATAGCACCACACTGTGGAAAGTCTATTGCTTGCTAAATGTGTGATTAGTGAGTTACAAGCCACGTCCATGACTTTCTTTGCATCCTAAGATGCATAGTTATATCACATAGCTAAAAAGTAACAGCAACCATCTTAACGAATATTGGTAAGCAATGCTTTTTCTGTTGTGTGAAAATTGTTTGTAATTTTTAATGGCTTTTAAGGGCAGAGTACGTCATGACTGGTGTGTCAGTTGTGCTCACTCACACTCTCTCTCAGTTCCTTCAGGTATTGGGGGGTGTGAAGCAGGCTACTTGGAGTGCGATCGAGGTGGCTGTGTGGAGGAACGTGTGATGTGCGATGGTACAGACGACTGTGGAGATGGAACCGATGAGCAGGGCTGCGGTTAGTGCCTGGCTCTTAGACTGATTCTGTGTCAGTGTGTTCTCCATTATGGACTTAAGTTACTGGGAAACTGGTCTGCATTCTGTTAATTCTCTTAAAGATCCTGTTGAAGGATCCCACTCACCCTGGACATTACCTGTTTTCGTTCTGCCTTCTGGGAATAGATACAGATCAATTATTACCAAAACTAACCAATTAAAAAACAGCTTCTTCCAACAGGCAGTCAAATGCATAAACCCCCCTCCCCCCTTCGACTGAGGTGTAAAAAAAACCCACACCAAGAAGTGCACAACCCCAATTTTTACTGCACTATTGCACTATTACTTATATGACCTTTTATTTATTGCCTCACTGTGTTTATCTTTATTAATTTTATATAGCATATGTTTTTTTATTATTTTATATTCTGCTGTCAATCCTAGAGCTGCTAAATGGTCTTTGTTTTGCTCTTAAAGACTGAAAATCTATTCTATTCTATTCTATTCTACTGCAATTGATCTTTTGCAATAGGCCTCAAAGAACCCAGGCACTCTTCTTGAAGATCTTCTGCCTTGCAAATTTAGCCTTCTTCTTCTTCTTCCAAAACATCTGGCTCTCTAGGAGCAGGTGGAGTGTGGGGGGAAAAAAACAATATAATATACTACGTCCACACAGATTTGACTTTTAGTTCACATATGTTTGGTATTAACTGTGTTAATGAAGTTTGTACTAGGTGATTTCATTGCTTGACATTTTTTGGTGCACTTATACCATTTATTGATCGTCTGCTTTCTGGTTACAGAGCAGTATATGAGCTGTGACTTTGAGGATGACCTGTGTGGATGGGACTTAATTACCCTCTCATCGTTGAGCTGGATAAGGACGTATCAGACGAATATTTCAATGTCTGAGCCTCTCAGAGGACCTGGAAGGGACCACTCCAAAAATTCTGCTTCAGGTACTTGGAAGACTGTTTTATAGTTTAAAGCTCTTACAGACATTCAGTTCAAAGACACCTGAAAGCCTGAATGGAACAGTGCAGCTTTTTAATTTATTTGGTAACAATTGCCTATTGCCTTTTTTTTACTCAAAGGTAATTTCCTCTATGTTACCAAGCCAGAGGAGATGAAGAACGATTGGGCATCGTTTCAAAGCCCACGTCTAGCGCCCACCAATAGCACACACCCTTGTCGAGTATGTATGTTTACGATGTTAAGCTGAAATTGTATTTTAAAGGGCCATACTCTACGTTTGTATTGCTGCTGTTTATATATATATATATATACACACTGTTACACAGTGGATTAAGCACCACATTTCACACGTGAAGCTGCGGAACATATGACTGCTCGCACTGCCGTGTTAACAACTACCAATTGTATTTCTGCATACACATTTTCCCATCTTTTTTCATCCCTTATAAGTATTGTACCTTGTTCAACAGGCGGTAAGACCTGAAATAATGCTTATAATGTAATTGCGAGTAGGCAGAGATAAAGGGCTGTAACTAACTACTTCAGCTAAAACTGACTGCTTTTTCACTGAATTTGCTGCAAAATAATATAGTGATTAAAATATACAGACAGTATGCAGTAAGTGGTATATATTGATACTTTCACAGTATTTATATACATTATAGTTTGGCATTTTTATGTACTAAGTAGTAATCATGCTATGTTCACCTTAATACATTGTCTTTGGGAATGTGATTCTTTGGCTCAGATTACCAGTTTAATACTCCATAATGTAACATGTACAGAATATGTAGCTCGGAACTGCATCATAATCAGCTGTTTTTGTTGGCAGATGGTGATGTACACGCACCAGTTTGGCAGGGTGTCTGGGGGTCTGTCGGTGCTGGTGGCAGGAAGAGAAATCTACCCAGTGTGGGAGCGAGGAGGCTCACTGGGTGATCTGTGGGTGAAGGCAGTGGTTGAATTTGTTGTTGACAGCCCATTTCAGGTGCATGGCCTCACTTGGCACTGTTTGACCATGAGAATTATTTAGTATACTATCTCTGTCTTATCCACACCTTCCATTTTCCATTATTTTTTACACTGTTAAAAAAGCCTAACCGCTTTTCGCACTGTGTAAGCATATGGTCCAAAATCCAACCAACACTAAAAATGTTCTTATCTTACAAATATCAGCTTTTTAGAAATACTTTTTTTATAACAGTAATAATATACTAAATTTTTCTAAATTATTTTGTCAGATGTTTCCATATTAATTGTCTCTCTTTTGCAGATATTGTTTGTTGCCGCCATCAGAGACCAGGCATATGGAGGCATTGCTGTTGATGACCTCCGTTTATCTCCTGATTGTATCTTAACCAATGGTAGGGCGCTCTCTCTTCCTTTAGTCTCATATGGAATACAGTTTTAGTGACAAATACCACTCTGACCCTGACCCTGATAACCCAAATAAAAAAGATACACCGATCAGCCATAACTAATATTGTATAGGCCCCTGTCTTTCAGCCAAAACAGCTCTGACTGTGGTGCACTGTGTGTTCTGACTCCTTTTCTATTAGAATCAACATTTACTTTTTAAACCACAGTAGCTGTTTTGTTGGATCTGACCAGACAGGATAGCCTTCACTCCCCACATGCATCAGTAAGTCTTGGGTGCCCATGACCCTGTTGCCACTTAACCAGTTTTCCTTCCTTGGATCACTTTTGGTAGGTACTAACTACTGCAGACCTATAACATTCCACAATACCTGTTGCTTTGGAGATGCTCTGACTTCACTATAAAGCCCTTGTCAAAGTGGCTCAGATAACTACACTCACTCATTCTTCCTGCTTCCATTACATTGGTTTCCAAAAATTACTGTTCACTTGCTGCCTAATATATCCCACCTCCCTGACAGGTGCCTTTTGTAATGAAATAACTACACAATGTTATTCACTTTACCTGTCAGTGGTCATAATGTTATGGCTGATGGCTTACTGAAAGACACCTGTGAAGAGTTTACTACCTCTGTTAAATTTGATGGTAACACATCTCAAAAAGTTGGGACAAGGCCATGCTTACCACTGTTTAGCATGCCCTCTTCTTTTAACAACAGTTCGTAAACATCTGAGGAAACTGAGGAGACCAGTTACTGGACTTTTGGGAGTGGAATGTTCTCGCTTTCTTGTCTGATATGGGATTCAAGCTGCTCAACAGTCCTGGATCTTTGTTGTATTTTTCATTTCATGGTGCTCTAAAAGTTTTCAGTTGGTGGAAGATCTGGGCTGCAGGCACCCAGCCTCTTCTACTACAAAGTCATGCTGTTGTAACAGATGCAGTATGTGGTTTAGCATTATATTGCTGAAATATGCAAGGCCTTCCCTGAAAAAGACGGTGTCTGTATGGGAGCATAAGTGGCTCTAATATCTTTATATAACTTACACGACATCCCAACTCTTTTTGCAACTGGGGTTGTATTATGTGCCTTACCCTTTATTCCTCAGTAGGTCTGTATGCTAATGACCACTGCTTCTATTGTGTGGATGCGGAGAGCTCAACAATGGCTGCAGCAGAATATAGTATTGAGCAGAGGTGTCTAGTTCTATTTACAAGGGGCTGATATAAATGCAGGTTTTCTTTACAAACTAACAGAAGCACTCCTCTCCCCACTTGTTCATCATGTGGTTCACTCTTCTTTGTTGACAACCTGCAGCCATGCAAGTCCTTAAAATAAGATTGAACACCACTGAGAGATCTGTTTTGCTTTGTAAGTCACTTTCGTTTACCTGTTTTGCCACCACTAAGATAATATTGGCATAGTAACTTTTGAGATTTCTGGTGGTATTAAGTTAATAGTGGATAATATTTGCATCTCATAGCAGCTCTCTATGGTAAACACAGTCATTTAAAGCATGTTACAGTTATTTAAATAGCACTGCACAATTATTCACAAATGCCATGTTTTTTTTCTTATGTTACTTATGTACAAACAAGTTGGACACCAACATATTACAGTGCTCTTTAGTTGTCTGAGACAGTATATTAGCAATCTTTAATGTAAATAAGGATTCAAACCATCATTGTAGTATCTTAATTAAAAAATCTTTAGCTGAGAATATCTGGTTTAACTTTTAAATATAGTATTAGTATAACATAGTAAATGTTAATGAGTTTGCCCCTTTGATGACTGGAAAGTTTGTAAATAAATTCAAACAAGTTGAAAAGGTTCAGTTAAGTGACTGCAACATACCATTAAGGACAATGTTTATGCTCAACCACATGATTAACATTGTCTGTTGTTGATTTAAGAAGCTTGAGCATTGATCTATTTTACCTTTTTTAAAGTTTTTTTTAATCATGTTTACTGGATATCTGAAAAGATAACATTGTATTATATTACATATTTAGTATTTTTATAATTGAGCACTTTTTATATTGCCTTAGGATTTTTGTTTTGCCTATTTAAGAAGCATTGTTTATCCTTAATATTAACCTGCCTGGGCACTGCAACTGGCCATTTGGCTAAATCTGGCACAGCAACATTTTGGAATAATGTTGTTTATTAATGTGTATTGTTCTTCTTAAATGAACAAATGCAGAACATATTTGTTACTGAACTGGAGTCATAGCTCATTCTGAGCTGGTATTCCCTGCATCCTGTGCATTAAGCTTGTCTTGATATCTCTGCTACTAGAGTCATTGCCAAAACCATCCTTTCCCAAACCACCCAAACACCCCTGCACAGAGGCCAGCAAAATCTGTGACTTTCAAAAAGACTGTGCATATGGAGATGATGAAGCTCAATGTGGTGAGTATATGTACACATGATTGATGTGGGTTCAGAAAACTTTATTGATCCTGGAGTAAATTGTTCAAACTTAATTTGATATAATTATAGGGATTGAGAAATGTGCATTGAGTTGAATATAAATGTGATAAATTGTGTTTCATGATGCCTTTAGGTGACTTTTCCTATGAGCAGGGTAGTACTGGTTGGACAGACATTAGTATTGGAAGCCAAGGCTGGAAGCTGAAAAATGAAACCCACAGTGCCTCCACAGGTTTGTGCTTATTCATATGGTCGATTTATTTTAGAGAAATTGAGAGGCTGAAAGCATCATATTTAACCACAACCATTCAACAGTTTGGAATCGCAGTTTTCAATAGTATAAACCAGTGAGTATGTTAACCATAAGTAAGCTATCCTTAACTTTCAATTTCTAGTATGACTCCCGTGTGCAGCAAAAAACAGCAAAAACTAGTCAGTCCTGCAAATCAGCTTGGACAAATTTTAGTCCATATCTCCATACAGAACAGCTTTATCTTGGAGATGTTGGAGGGTTTTCTCACATGAACTTCCACAACATTTCAAGGTCAGGACTTCTCTTGTGATTTGGTAGACAGACAGATGTCCTGACATTCAGATTTTGCTGGTCTAATTAAGAATTAATTGTTCAATTAATGATGCAGGCCCAAACCATGATACTATGGTATACTATACTCACCACCATGTTTCACAAATGGGACAATGTTCTTATGCTGTACTACAGGACGTTCATGCAACGTTTTTGTCCAGAAAAAATTTGTCCAGTAGCATTAATTCTTGTCCATACAGACGTAGCAAACTGTTTATGGGCAGAAATGTTTTTTTTTGTAGAGCAGTAGTTTCTCCTTGCAGCTGTGCCATACACACGATTATTGGTCGGGTGATTGACATTAACATTGTTATAATTAATGTATATGTATATAACACTCCACACGGTAATGTGTACTGTAAGTATGTACTTATATATGAGTTTGCTTTTTGTGTTCTTGTGGTGTTACTGTCTGAGTGTGACTTTTGTGTGTTGTCAGAGGTGTTCTTGTATGTGACTGATTCCCCTGGTCAACAGCTGACTGAAGCCCAAACCCGCACTCCTCTTCTGGGCCCCTCGGGCCTAAACTGCACCTTGCAATTCTCCTACAGCCTCACAGGCAGCAACCCCCACATAGGTACTATACTGTCAATACCCCTGCTCTATCACAAGACACACATACGCATGCTACACACAGGTACAGCCCTACATGCTTATTCTATTCTACAATACAACCCACAAACAGGTACTCTACAGCCCAAACCCCTACACTCCAACCCACACACATATAAGAACTCTAAACCCAACACAGCTTCAATAAAAAAAACTCTCACAAAAGTATTCACCAGTCAAAACCCTTACTCGAAAACCCCTACACTACAACACATAAAGAGATCCTCAAAACCCAACACCTCCTTATAAGAACAACGCACACAAGTACTCTAGACCCAGCATTCCTACACTACACTTGCACAAGTAATTAAAAACACAGTCCTTATGCACTACAACACATACACTAAAGCCAGCACCTATGCACTACAACAACTCACACATTTACTCAGACAAATGTAACATAATAAAAATTAGCAGCAACCACCATCTTGATTCATGTTTACTGATCATGGTCCATACTTTTGTCCTTTTATTTTTAACAGTATGTCATTGATAATTTGAGGAATGGTGACTGGAAAACTAAAGAGCGCAAATTCTTACACCAAACATTTTTGGCACACTTACTAATTTGAGCTTATATAATTTATAAGTGCAGGCATGTGTACTGAGTAATCTGTGAACTCTGTCCATATATAGGTGAAGTGTCTGTAGCTGTAGTGGACAGTGTGTCAGGCACTTTGCCTCGGCTGTGGGAGTTTAGTGGGCGGACAGGGCAGAACACTGAATCCTGGGTGAATGAGGAACTCTATATTGGGGCCAGAGATGAACGCTTCCAGGTATTCGATTTTTCATATTTCACATTTTATTATTGTGGATCTTTTCCTTTCTTTTGTAAGGGTTTTGAACTTATATTCTAATAGTTTGTTTTATATCCTAGTCATTTGATGTACATTCTTTAGGGTTAAGAGTTCAGTAAGAGTGGGTAAAGGTATCAGAGGGCTCTTTGGAGCAATAGCATTGATCAGTGAGTAAAAGTGAGTGACTATTTGTGATTATAAAACACACCACAGCACACAACAGCCCACAGTGCACAACATTGAAATGCAACCCTTGCATTTGACCCATCTGTGTAGGAACAAGCTCATTTGACACTAGATTTAAAGCCCAACTCTTTAATTACAGAGCAGTGGTGGCAGGTTTTCCAGCCTTATTCTTGGAGGCCCCATGTTTTGAACATTTTATGGTCCAACTAATCATCTGATCAACAAACCCTTTCATTGGGAAAATCAGAAACATCTATATTAGGGTCTGTGGTAAGTGACCAACACTAAAGTGGTGGCAGATGAATTAAGTTGAACATTTTTAATGTATCCCTTCTGTCCACTATGAACTGAATGGTTCTTTAGGAAAAAATGTGGTTCTTCTATTGTATAGCTCTAAAGAACTCTTTCGACACTTTTTATATTTAAGAGTGTCATCTGCTTGAATAAAGTAGCATTTCTGCACTTAAAATGGTATAATTATCATGACTCACCTTTTCTGCATTTTTTCTGTTAGCTTGAATTCAGAGCTCATGCTCAAGAGCTGAACATGGACTCCAGAATAGCAGTGAAGGATGTTTATTATGTGAACTGCCACCCACAGTATATTCCTTCTACTTCTGATGGTGAGGCCTGAATTCATATACCCTATTTGTCATTTCTGCAAGTACCTTGTACTTTCAGCTTTGCAGGAGAGAAGAAATGTGTTTGTCATGTTACACTCATGCACCTAATCATCAATGAGCTCTTTGCATTGTTGACTGAATCTTGTGTAAATATACTGGAGATTTATGAGGTATATAATCTCATACTGTTAGGGGGAAGCAGTAGTCCACTGGAAACTGTCCTGTATGTAGTTTGTCTTATCAATTCTTAATTAAATGGATCGGGTGCTGCTGATGAAGTGTAATGAATGAATAAGTGTAACGAAAAGGGGCAAAGCCCCTTTAAAACGAATGTGGGAATTATCTCCATCTGTTGGCCAAAGCCGGTAGCCCTAATACCCACACCTAGCCCTAATTGGGGGCAGGTGTTATGGGTTAAAAAGCTGAAGGTCAGGGTTACTTAAGCTGAGGGCAACCAGATGGAGAAGCGAAGCCAACTGGTCGCATTGTGTGAAGCTGCTGAGTGGTTGTTTGTGCCGTTGTGGATTTTGACCCTTACTTTGGATTTGACATTGCCTTGCTCCTGTAGATACCCGTTTGCTCCCGTTCGACCTTGGATTGTTTAGACTATGTTTGTGGACTGCCCTTCCTGTCATGTTTGCCTGCCTGTTTTACAATAAAACAGAAATCCTTACCCTCGCATTGTGTCCCATACCTCCCATTTGTGACAATAAGAACAAAATCTTTATTCGTCCAAACAGATATAAAATATTAATTACTTAAAACAAAACCATATTACTGTTTTACTGTATTTCTCTATTTGTATTCCTTTACACAAAACACATTCATTTACACCTTTATGCAAAACACATATACTGTGTATTTAAAAATAGACTTTTATATTTACAGATATAACATTAAGGTTATTTTCTCCTAGCAAATGACATTCACATTCAGCTTTCTGCCTCCTGACCCAAATGTACTCACCACTAGGTTCAGGTTTGTGTGTGTAAATGTGTGATTAATTTTACTGTGTTTGTTAAACAGGACTGTCATGTAACTTTGAGAGAGATTTATGTGGATGGTACCAGGATCAGACAGATAACTATGACTGGAGTGTCACGAGCAGAAGTGACCACACTGTTGGCAATGGTATGAATACAGTTCTAAAGTACTCATGTAAAACCTTTCTGGTGGATGTATGTACTGGTGGAACAGCAGTGTAACTAGTGCTTTTGTGTAGTATTTGTATTTTATGGATTATTTCTTTTAAACAGTCTCCCGAAGAATAACGCTTGCTTATTGGCTGTCATCAGGGGCATAGCACAAAATTCTGAGCTCATACACATGCAGCGTTAATGGAGCCCCCCTCTCATTCAGATCTTAATTTATGTATCAGCTGAAAATAAGTTTAAATATCTTTATCTCTTATTCATCTCTGATTATTTGTAATAACCCATCCTCACAGGGAGAAGTTTGGTGGTGGATATGTGGAACACAGCACTTCGTGGTCTCTCTGGTCGCCTCCTTTCATACCGCCAAAGTTTACTGACTGAACACTGTCTCTCCTTCTTCTACAAACTCTATGGCCCCCAGACAGGTAACATGACAAGACACATGTTTTACATATTATGATAGCCTTGAATGTTTTAATGCATCAACATTTTATTCTCAGTAATTTGTTACCATTTCTTTTGGTCCATTTATCATGAGTTTCCAACACAACGTGAAGAGCAGGTTTTGATTTTATGGTGACGATGATCATGTGTAACAATTTAGCGCTGAGATAAATGTTTAAATCTTTTAATCAAACCTGATAATTCAAAAACTGTTTTTTTTTTCTCTCAAGGAGTACAGGTAAACCTTAATTAAGAGTTAAGATAATTAGACTTTGAGAGATGCTATTATACTCCTGCAGGAGCTCTCAGTGTTAAGCTGCTGCATGCAGATGGCTCAGAGGAGATGTTATGGACTCGTGCGGGTGCACATGGAAACCTCTGGCAGGAAGGACACTGTCCAGTACCCCAACAACTTACTACCTACCAGGTATAACCAGGAATCTTAAGAAAATGTGAGCTGAATATGTGCAGCTCATATTAGTTCTCCCTAACTGCATTGTTATACTTTTTATATTTGGTATATGAGTAACTGATACTGTACGTTTGCGCTAAATGACCCAGATGGTCATTTTTAAAAGTAAAGGTGCTGAAAGAAAGCAAGAAAAGAATCACAATGCATGTGAACAAAACAAATGGCATTCACATTCAGCTTTCTTCCTCATGGCCCAAATGTACCGACCACTAGGTTCAGGTTTCTGTGCGTAAGTGTGTGATTAATTTTACTCTGTTTGTTAAACAGGACTGTCATTTAATTGTCATGTATAAAAGAGAAGGAAAATCTTTTGATTGGAGTAGAACCATCCATTCAGTGGTTCCTTAGGGACCACAGTTCCTTTTGTCACCTTTATTTTCAAGCAAGTTCAAGCAAATTCAGACCTTTTTACATGTGCTTTCCCTCAATATGCTTTCTGTGGTAGAAAGAGATTAGTTTGGAAATGAATGTCTTTATGGAACAAAAAATGGTTCTTGTGAGGCATTGTTTAAATATCCCTTTGTTTTTCCACCTTTATTGTTGCTGAGTCTTTTTAAAGAGTTAAATCACATGTTCCCCTCATCTCCTACTAGCCATATCTCTATGTCTCTCCATCTCTTTCTCTCTCTCTCTTTTTCTCTCCTTCTCAGTTGGTGTTCGAGGCGGTGCGCTCAGGTTTTGATGGTCAGGTGGCTTTAGATGATGTGGCATTTGTTGAACGATCATGCTCTATGCCCACTATGTGCTCATTTGAGGGTCACACATGTGGGTACAGCAGCAGTGGAGCTACAAAGTGGGTCCACCAGAACTGGGACTCCACCAGAACTGGCCCAAAGACTGACCACAGCCTTGAGACAGAGATGGGTGAGAGAAAAGGATAGCACTGGACATGGATGAATGAATGGATTTTGGAATGTAACATATAGATTAATAAATATTCATTCATTTTATTGAGCCCCAAAGGAGAAATTTGAATGCAGAAAACACTGGACAAAATCATGATTAATAGACATGTGTTAGAATGAATGAATGAATGAATGAGAAATGATTTTCAATTATTACTTTTCCACTTTCCAGTGTCCTTAAAACTTTTTTTGTATATGTTATCTTTGTATGTTAAGCAACCTTGGGTTTGTGAAAGGCACTCTATAAATTCAAGTTGTTGTTATTATTATTATCAAGTTATTATTATTATTATTATTATTATTATTATTATTATTATTATTATTATTATTATTAAAAACAATTATGTTTTGTGTTCTTTATTTGCCATTATTTTTTACATTAATGTAGGATGTACTGATAGTATTGCTTATTTGTCAGGCTACTACATGCTGGCCCACAGTGGTGTGGAGGTCCTTCCTCAGGGCAAGGTGATGACCCTCAGCTCTCCTGTACGCCATAGCGTGGCTCGCACAGAGTGTGTCTGGTTTTGGTACCACACTGTTGGAGACAACCCAGGTTAAGTCACAAAGTGACAAATATGTTTTGTGTTACATTAATACTCTCCTAATAGCGTATAATAATATTTGTGTCTTCTGTATGTGTGTCATAAAGGCACTCTGAGTATGTACATAAAGCCTGTGAAGGGGGACAAAACCAAACTGTTCTCCAACAGTTTAAGTCAGGGATATGTGTGGCGCCATGCCATGAGCAACATCAGCTCGAATGGAGACTGGCAGGTAGGAACTAAAGTACTAATCTTACTACCTGTGGCCTGTCACTGCAATACTACTGGCATATCAAATCACAGAAACTCTTCTCGTCTCATAAACGTTAGGCTAATTTAAATAGCAACTTCTACCTTGTAGCTACATGTGAACTTACAGTTATAGACTGCAGTCCATGTGTTGATGAGCAGTTTATGAAAGACATTCTCTAACCCAGGGATGGGCAAATCTGGCCCTGGAGGTCTGGTGTCAAGGACAGTTTGGTAGTTCTCTATAGGTGACTTGAACCAGGTGTGTTTGACAAAGGAAATCACGAAAAAGGTGGACACCGGCCCTTCAGAACTGCAGTTGCCCACCCCTGCTCTAACCCTTCATCAGTGGTAATCTCTTGATTCCTGAAGGCTGAGCTTGGTGGGATATATTTGGATGGTGGACCACTCTCATACTGTCACTTATATGTTAATACGATAATTTATGCATAAAGGCTGATGGCCTACAGCGTGTAATTGTATGCATATACAGTAAAAGGTTGAAGGTACTGGACCTCATACAGTGGTCAGAGTGGGCAACCATTTTAATAATAAAGTGGAATAATACATTGATGCAGGATATTGACCATGTGGATGGTTCTTTAGTTACAGTTTGAGGTGGAGGGAGCCGGAGGAAAGGGCACTTACATTGCCATTGATGATGTTATTTTCTCAAGCCACAGCTGTCCCACTGCAGGTTGGATTAAAATCTACACGGAATGTTACTGAAAAATGAATGCTTGGATAAACAAAATTTTAAAATGCTGGATTCATATTTTGCTAATTATAGTTTCTGTTTGTGTACACTTTTAAGACGATGTGTGTGATCTAGAGAGAGGTCTGTGTGGGTGGACCAACACTCAGAGCCATTATCTAGACCACTTAGACTGGGAGTTGAGTAGCCTTCAGTTTGAAACACACTACCCCACACCACCGTTTGACCACACACTGGGCAACGAGAGAGGTAACCCTTGGGGTTTAAGCATTGTTACCTAAATATGGTATTCAATAAAAGAAAACACATACACTTTCTTTATCTGTACTAAACTGTAATAGTGCACATCCGATTTTTGTACTCTCTCATAATTTCTAAGTTTATTTGTTATAGCACACAGACATTTTTGTATGATTTCACTCTATGAGTATGATTGATATTAATATGTGTATGTGCATATTGTACATTGTAGTCTGGATATTCCTTTGTATATTATGTAACATATATTGTCTATTATGTATTGTACCATATGTGTGTTGTATTGTGCTGTATGTGTATTGTGTAATATTGCATAATACTGTCTGTACCCTACATCTGCACAGTCTTATTGTTTTTAGTACTTTTAGTTTTTAGAGAGACACCACTGGCCAGAAACAAGTTCCCTGTGTATACGAACATACTTGGACATTAAAGCTGATTCTGATTCTATTTGACAAGCAGGATAATTATGAGACATTGTCATTATTATAATATTCATGTAAAGAGCGAGACAGAGAGCTCGGGAAAGTTCTAATAGGACTCTACTACTTGTCTTTCTAGGTCACTTCCTGTTTCTCCCATACACTCCACGGGACACTGCTGGCCAGAATGCCTGGCTGCTGAGCCCTCATTTACCTCCAACCAAAGGCACATGTCTTCGCTTTTGGGTTCATCAGCCGGTTGCTCGTAAGGCCATTATTGTATTTATGTTTTGTATATTTGTATTTCATTTTCATTTGGTATTATTGCAGCAGCAGTCTCCTATTAATTATTATTTATGTCAAATTCATTCTTTATTAGAGTGTTTGGATGTTATAATTCTTATACCTCTTGAATCCTCGGCTATATATTCAATAATTAATTTTAAGAATTATCTCAGATTCTGCTATAAATTATTTAGTAGCTATAATTAATTATTTATTAAATACTAAGAATTAGTCAGTAACTTCTATTATTCTATTAATAAGCTATTATCAATTATTCAGAAACTTTTATTTTAATTACTTTCTAAGATTTTCAGAAACTATTATTTATTAACTACTATGAATTATTCAGTACTATTCATTGACTTATCCATTATGCATTGACTAGTATGAATTGTCCAGTAACAACTATTCAGAATTAACTAATTACTAATAATGATTGAGTGATTCATATCACTCCCTACTAATAATTATTTAAAACTAAAGTTAATTATTTATTAATTAGTATGAATTACCAGTACCAACCATGAATTATCAATGACCTTGTATTAATTAACTACTATTAATTATTCATTAACTACTAACTGCTATGAAACTAATGTAAGTTATGTAGTAAATTAATATAGCCACTTGCTCTTGTTCTCCTTCTGCTGCAGATGACAGCAGGTTGGTGGTGTGGAGGCTGTCTGAAGAGGCTAAACATGAGCTCCTGAGTCTGACTCATGCTGGGGAAACCTGGAAATCATTCCGCATCAACATCACCTCAGAGAAGGAGTACCAGGTGAGATATTTATTCCAATTAAAGGCTTAATGCTTTTAGGTAATTGCACTAAAATTAAATCATGTTTTCTGTCGGGCAAAAAATGTCAAATGTGTTTAGTTAAAAAGTGTGAAAGATGATAAGATATATAGTGAACTTCTAAGCATAATTTTGCCCTCCTTTGCTCTATATACATGTAAAGAATTTCAAAGAAATTATATCTTCACCCTTTCTGAAATCTAAAAAATGTAATATGATTGTTGTAGGTCTGTTTACAGTCACCTTCGACTTTCTGCATTTATGTTTATCTATTGTATACAGTTTTCCCCTTAATTACATATTTTGTTGAAGTGAAAATGAGGTTAACACATTATCAAAAAAGAAAAACTTAATAATAATATAATAATCATTATTTATAATTATATATAGAGATTATCCTTATTTTAATTTAGAAATAAACACAAATGTACAAGCATATGTATGTTTGCATTTATTTTGTGTGTGTGTGTGTGTGTGTGTGTGTGTGTGTGTGTGTGTGTGTGTGTGTGTGTGTGTGTGTGTGTGTGT
>JBBPDA010112711.1:9026-30330 GCA_037974385.1 Arnoldichthys spilopterus
GCACAATTTCCCCAAACTGCAGCACTTGAGATTTGAAAATTGCAAGCGTCATTGATTTAACATAAATAACTGTACAGATAATGACTTTGTCCATTATGTATTATCAGTCAGCCTTAGCATTTTTTATTTTACATTTTACAAAACCTCATTACATTGCGTGGGATTTTTTTGCCAGTGCTTTGCAAAGCTTGTCCCATCTTGCAACAGCTGCTCAGAAAGAATGCATTTGGGGCGGAGCATAAATGTCAGTTAGTTTACTGGTTGGATTGTGTGTGTTGGAGCAGGGAAAACATCACAATACACAGGACAGGGGTACTTCAGGAACAACCTTCAAGCGTTTAGTCAGAGGAAAGGGTCACCTGTTCATGCGTGGGTCAAACGCCTCCACTGTATTCAGGTAGATGTTTCCGTTGTGGCCGCCCACGGCAAAGACTCGCCCCATCACTGTGGCAACACCAACTCCGCCCCTGGGCGTAGTCAGCTCGGAAACATACTCCCAGCGGTGCATCCTGGGGTCGAACCGCTCCACCGAACTCAGTGGAGAGTTATCGTCAAAACCACCTTAAACACAAACACACTCAAACAATTAAACATCCTTGTGCTCTGCAAGTGTATTTAAGCTTGTCGTCACAATTCAGCTTTGCAATACTGACAATAAGTATTAGAAGCATTTCGATTACAGCAAATCACCTTAAATTATACAAAGGTATGTGTTTACAATTAATACATCATAAATAAAGTTAATGTCACCAAAAACTGAAATATTGTATAGATTTCATAGACAACAGGCTTTTCCCCAAGCATTAACAGCTTACACCTTTACTGCTGCAATGGTAAAAAAGTAAATTAAGCCTTGAATGTTAAAGCAAACAATTCCCACAGGTTCAACACCTGCTTATGTCTTAAAAACCCTCTGTCTGAACAAAGGCAGAGCTGGAACACACTGTTCCTACACCCTCTGATGCATTATTAGCACAATACTGTAGTGCAGGAAGTAGTACTGTATATCACAATCAGATTGGGGAAGAAGATACATATTGTGATGGCAAGCACAGAAAACTCTGGACACAAGGATGTTCATATTCATGTAAAGTTTATATGACAGGGTCCCTCCATGTGCCATAACTGTCTAATTCGTGATGCCATAGTCATTCTTCAGCAAAACTGTCCTCTCTCTCTCTTTCTGGGTGGGTAGGCTGGTCCTCACAGGCCCCCCATCACTCAGCAAGATGCTCTACTGGGTGCATGGAAATTACCTTTGACTATTCATTATCATATTAGTTTGACTTAAAGCAGCATAGTCTCGGTTTTCAGATTTTTGGTATAATCTTGTAATAGTGGTGGCCTAGTGGTTAGGACGCTGCCTTTGGGACCTGAAGGTCCCTGCCCGGGCACTACCGAGGTACCCTTGAGTAAGGTACCATCCCACTACACTGCTCCCCGGACGCTGTTGGTAGCTGCCCACTTCTCCACGTGTGCATGTGTGATGGGTTAAATGCAGAGGTCACATTTTGTTGTGGTGCTTGAGTGTGTTTACAATGACAAAGAGTCATTAACTAACTAAACTAACTAAACTAACTAACTAACTACAATAACAACAACAACAACAGCTTTATATAGCACTTTTTATACATGTACCAGCACACAGGTTTTTAAAATGGAACAAAAAGTAGAAATACACATATATATACACAAAATAAAACTAAAAGTATATAAAATTAAGTGAAATCAAATAGAACGTGAAATTGTAGGACAATAAGATTAATTAATTTATCTAAATTAAAAACATGTTTTCAGATATATTAAAAGTGTGTCCCAACATGTGAAAGGTAACGAGTTGGACAGTTGTGTCCTAACAGAAACAGGCCTCATCACTTTTCTTGTAATTTATGGATGGGGTTTGCAGAAGACCAGTAACTGCAGATCTAAGATCACATGTCGAAACAGACAGAAGTTCTATAAGGTACACAGGTGCTCTAAGAAATTTAGAAACCAAGTAAACTTTAATGTGTTAATGAGAAACCACAGCACATATTATGGTTCTACCATGATGGACTTGCCAATGAAAATGGTATCAGTGCTAGCTGTGAGTTTTCTCTCCATGATAGTTTGGGGAATTGAGCAAGGAGCTGAAAACTTATATTTTCCCCTCTTGCTGGTGCAAATAAATCTGAAGATGTTTTAGAGCCAGAGCTAAAGTTATTACATTTTAACAGAACATTACAGTGACCAGAAACAAAAAAAAAAAGAAAAAATTGGATTTCAGCTTGACTAATACACATCCTAACAGACATAGTAGTCAGTGGAGTTTTTACAAAACTGTGTTTTTTTTCCATTTGTTTCCTTTAAGAGTAAACATTATCCAACTGTCGCCATAATAATAAAATCATTTTTTCTGCCAAAGCTAAAGTTCAACAACCTAAAGTCTATTAATGCTGACACATGGAGAACAAACACAGCATCTCTGTATGATTACAGGAGGCAGAAATTACTTCACCAGGCATAAAAGTCATGAGTTAACGCTACTGGCTAGTAACTTATTCACAAACACAACACCTGCCCTGCTTTCCCCTCTCCTTGCTTATAACATGCATATCAAAGTTCAGCTCTGTAATAACATAAGGGTCTATGAAGTCTTTTTTGGCCTTACTCCTCCATGTTAGATGTCACTTTTTTTGGCTGAGAGGCTGACATTAAATGTTGTGTACACTTGAAATCAGGTCATTGACCCAGGTCATTTACACTGTCAATGGAGAACAAAAATCATTTTTATGGACATTTAAAGTAATTTTATTGCATCTATTGCATTTTATTCACACCACAAATAATAGAGTTGGGTTTTATTTTGTTGTTATACACAGATCAGCCATAGCTGATCACTCATAACACCACTGACGAATAAAATGAACAACACTGACATGACGTAAATACATTGGCTTGAACCAAACCGTGACTTTGGTGTGCCATTACACCCCTAATAAAAAGTCATGATGTTACACATTAAAAACGTATTTATGTGTATTTATCAAGCTAAAAACTAAGCAAAATGTATAGATAGAGTTTTTGGAGAATATATAGTTTAAAGAAAATTTGTGATTTGTCCATCAACATTCTGGAACATTTTGGAGGTTTAACAGATATCTAGAACATTTACATATACACCTTTTGGCAAACACTCTTATTCAAAGCGATGCACACAGGTGCTTTGTTGCCTACAGAGAAAACCAGTCCCTCACACCTGTAAACCTAGACTTAAGTTAAGAGCTGCTAGTCAACCAAGATCCTACCAGAGCTGAAGTTCTAGGGTATCTTTACACAGAGAAGACACAAGGGTTTTTAATTTTATGTACTGTTAGCTGTAAGAAAGTTTGTTAGTTATGTTGGGACATGTAGTTCTTGTAATAAGTGCTATTTACAGACGTGCATCCTCAGTAACTGTTTAAAGACAGTAGAGACCATACAATGTTAACAGTCAGGAGAAGTTTGTTCAACCATTGGGCCAAAACTGAAATAAGTCTTCATTCCTATCTTAGCTTTTTGAGAAGGGGGCGTCTGGTCAGGCTGAGCATGATGCTCTGTGAGGGCAAACTGTGACCTGTGGTTTGATCATTGTAGGTAGGTAAGTAGGGGCTGGACAATTTTTGGCTTTGTAGATGAGCATTAAAGTACTAAATCCAATGAGGGTGCCACAGGAAGCCAGTGAAGGGTTTGCAGCAGTGGAGTGAAGTGTGAGAATTCTGGTGTATTGAAGGCCAGATGTGCAGCTGCATACTGGCAGTGCCCTGCAGCAAATCTGGTCTTGACTCTGAATAATTTCTCAGTACTGAACATTTCTAAAATGTGTTTTCACACTTATCTCACAACTACCCTTAATCTGTGCATGTGACCAAAACTATTGGTTTGACTGATTGGAATTACTGCTTTGTTTTAAAGAAGTTTGCTGTAGCACTATTTTGACAAACTTTCCTTTTACACATTGTACAAAATAAAAGCCTGTGATTTGTGCCACACAATGGACTCATTTATGATTTATTTCATTAGTTAAACTGGTGGTTTTGAAACAATTTTGGCTTATCGGTTACTCATAAGTCTATATTGTTACATGTAAAAATAGGCTGACTCTGTGCAAAAATTTGTAGAAATCCTTACCCACGACATACAGACAGCTATTGAGTTCGCTAACGCCATTTCCGGCACGTCTCTGTCCCATCTCCCGAACGTCAGTCCATTTGTTGAGGTGCGGATCGAAACGCTCCACACTGGAGAGAGACGCTACACCATCGTTTCCTCCCACAGCATACACATAGCTCTGACAGCACACAGCGAAAGCCACAACAGTGACATGACAGTTTACAGAACAGGGCTTTTTGGCTAACCTTTACAATTTTAGAGCTTGGTGGTACATTCAGCTTTTACATAACTATTTAAATGCATTTGCCAATTCTCAGTTTAATATTCAGGCTTAAGCTTTGAATTTTTAAATCTAGCCTAAATGGTACAAGTATTCTTAATTATTTTGTTGTTTTCATAATTGCTTTTTATTGCTGGAGCAAATTGTGAGTGTTGTGGAGAATAAGTGTGAGGCATATGTGTGTGCATTGTAAATGCATGTTTCAACCCCTGATTGTTTGGTGCCAGGGTGTACCTGATTTCACTAAAACTACTATATAAACACATGCCGTTTGTTGTTTATTAGGCCCATGTAAATATATGACCTCTGACTCCCCAAGTGGATGTTCACATCAGTGGAAATAAACCCAGCTTGATGCACATGCTCGTTTTTGCCCATGAACCATGAACCATGATGTCTATGTACCACTAGACCCATAACTTTCCTTAAATCATTATCGTTTGCTCTTACCCCCAAGGCCACAGAGCCAACTCCTCCCCTTGGAGTGTTCATGGGGGCCACAGCACTCCAGCGGTCCGACTCAATATCATATCGTTCCACATCACTGAAGCAGGAGTTATCATCCAGTCCCCCGATAGCGTAGATAGGACCTCCTAAAGCAGCCAGCGCTATTCCCCTCCTAAACACACATACAAAGACCCCAAAATCACACACAGCACAAGCATACACAGATTCTCATAATTCTACCTGCTATATTATAACTAATTCAATCTAAAATTAAATTCTACATCTGTTGATATATATTTTAATAATTAATATAATAAAAAGCACATACAGCTGAAAACACACACAGTCACTGTTTATTTATATATATGCATAATCATTATGATGATTAAATATCTAATTTAAAAAATAAAATGTTTATAATTATGACCAAAATATTAAAATAGTATAGTTAGTAATAAAATTTGAATACTTACAAAACAAAAATGTGTTTAACTCATAAGTCATAATAATGACTTAATATGACAATAATAAGAACATTTCTCATACGTATGAGATATTACATAACTATAAGAAAGTATCACATAAGTACAAGTTGCTCAGTCAAAACAATCTGTTCAGTCACCGTTTGGTGTTCATGGAGGCTTTCATCATCCACTTGTTGGTGAGGGGATCAAACATCTCCATGTTGCCGAGGTGTTCACTGCCGTCATGGCCACCCACTGCGTACACCTTCCCTGTGAAAACAGAATAGTTGCAATGAAGCAGATAGATGCTCGGACTCCGTTGTCTAGTGGCTCACGTTCTTGCACTCACCCATTTTTCCTGATTAATGCCTATCAACTTCAGAAACTGACTGTTCACTTGCTGCCTGATATATCCCATCCTCCTGACAGATGACATTGCAATGAAATATCTAGATAGTCAATGTTCAATGTACCGGTCAGTGGTGTATCTGTTATGGCTGATCGCTGTATGTACTCTCTGTACTGTGCCCCACTGAAGCCAGTGCTTAGCTCGCTACCACAACACACTGGCCACATACGACCCCACCCTCCTTAATAGAGACAGCTAATAAGAGCAGTGATCATTTGCATACAAAATAAACATCCAAAAAATAATTCACTGAACAAAGACTGAATAAATGTGTTATTCGCTCACCTCCCACTGAGATGACTCCTACATGTCTGCGTCTGCTGTTCATCTCTGGGCCGAAGAACCAGCTGTTTTTACTGATGGAGTAGCACTCGATGCTGCGGAACGGATCGCCTGAACCACCACGGCCTCCAACACAGAACAGCACACCTGCAGCAGGTCAGAGGTCGACAAGATCAGGTGAAGTTCACAGCAAGATCAGTACCAGCAGCATGAAGTTTGTGTGCATTTTAGTCTTTGTTCATAAAGAAAAGTCTGTCTCACAGTGCTGGAAACCACATAAGCAAGTCTATTAGGAGATGAATTAACAAGATAGATTTAGGCATTAAGTTGCAACATGCTAATTTAATGTAACTAATCTTATTTTAGCGACATTAGCTCCACAACAAACGTCTTGGCTGACTGACTCTGTATAGAGAAAGGGGAAACTGTGTAAAACAGACCTGCTACTTTACTTACTGACCGATTCAGAAATTCCTGCCTCCCTTGATTCCTGCTGCTACATCCATTAAACTTTCAGCTCAGACTACATAATATGGGTGTAACATTGAATCCATCTCTCAGGGATGCTCAGTGATTGATGGAAGCAAGTGCAGCGAAAGTATAAAAAAACAGAAAGTTTAATATACTATGAAACGCACAACAAACAAACGGGAATTACAATGAGACACAACCAATGCAGACACGACGACAAACCGCGACGAGGGCATGAAACAAAGGGGTATAAATAACATAAACACAAGACACCTGGAGCAGGAAAGAAGAACGGGCAACAAGGATCAGGTGGGAGGTGGAGCAAACACGAACATGAGGAAAGATACACGTGGCTAGACAACCAAAACATGGACACATGAAACACAAGGGGCGTGGCTAGACAACACGTTACATAGCCCTCCCCCTAGGAGCAACGTCTTGGTGCAACAAAACTCCGCCCACAACCTGGCGCTGACCTAGGGGGACGGCAACACAGAAAACTAAATACAAGACTGAAACTAAACACGAACCTGAGACAAAAACCAAGACAACAAGATAAACACAGGCACAAGAACAGGTAACATCAAAGGTAATACAGACTGAGACAGGGGCTGAGGGAACAAAGTTCTGGGCTGGGGAAACAAGGTCCCGGGCTGGAGAAACAAGGTCCCGGGCTAGGGAAACAAAGTTCTGGGCTTGGGAAACACGGTCCCGGGCCGTGCATATGAAGTTCCGGGCAGAGGACCTCTGATCCTGGACCCATAAGCAATAGGGTCCTGCAGCTTGGGGGCGGGACACAGGGCGACTTCAGCGCTGTGAGGGTGGGACCACGCTGCATTCCTGATGCAGAAGCAGAGACATGGCTTGGCGACTCAGTGACTCGGCTCGATGATTCAGTGACTTCGGCGGCGTGACGCGTGACATCCGTGACGTGGGGGCAGAGCTCGCCGGTGCAGAGGTAGGGCTTTCTGACACAGCTAGCAGCAGCGTTAGTGTGGCTACTTCCTGTTTGTCTAGCCATTGTCTCGCTGCCGTCTGCATGCCTACCTCCACCGTGACGCGTCGCGATGTTTGCGTGGATGTCTTCATCATCGTCCGCGCCACACAGGCCCTGCTGGTTGTTTGAAGGGGCTTTGGGTGGCGAGTATGCCCGTGGTGCTCCGGCACCTCTAACAGCACGCTGGATATTTCGAGCACCTGGGAGGTGGAGCAACTGAAAACTGCGCCCCTGGATGAAGGAGCAGCCACAGATGCTCCCTCGGTTGCAGGCTCGTCATGGCGCCTTCCTCTGTGCTTCTGGCATTTTCTCAAAACGCTGCCAGCAGCCTCGGTGCACTGTGTGCTCTGACCCCTTTCTATCAGAGTCAGCATTCACTTTTAAACCACAGTAGCTTTTCTGTGGGATCCGATCAGACAGTCAAGCCTTCATGTATCAGTAATCCCAGGCTGCCCATGACCCTGTCACTGATTCACCTTGTTCATTGATGAATAATATAACCCCCCCACCCTTATACTACTAAAATGAAATAACTAGCCTTTGTCATTCATTGTAGTAACAAATTATCACTGTAGGCCAATTTAAAGCTAATAAAGGATTCTGGAAAACATGACCATGACCTGTTTCAAACCACGTTTGATGACAGAACCTTCACCCTCAGATGAGCTAATGCAAATGCTAACAATGGCGCTCAGAGTCATATTGTATGTATGCTGAGGAGCTAGTCCTCTTGTGCAAAGGACCTTTCAGCAAACTTTGATGAATTAAAGCAAATGTCATGCGTATGAAGGCATAACATTTATTTATCAATCCATTTTAAGCTGAATGTTTTTTTATCCCAAATGCTAGCTAATAGCTAATTTATATTAATATTTTTTATTAACATAAAACATATTAAAATGACTTTAGGCAAATACATTAGGCCAGAAAAAGTTTAGCTTATGATGAGTAAGGGCTTCTAAATAGTTTTTAGCTTCAAGAATAAAATAGAAACACCATCTCTATCACCTTCTAGACATGCCAAACAAGGGTTCCTCACAATTCCTAATTCTAGTTATTCACTGTCACTTCTGAGAGATTGTCAAATTGGTTAAATGGTCAGTGCAGTGGACTAGCCGACAGCTGATCACTGCAAGGGAATAGATGTCCAAGGATGTGGGTAGGACAAGTGAATTTAAAGAAAACCTGTATATGCACTAGCTCCTAGAGAAAAAAAGAAAAAAATCATAGATGCTGAAGTCTGCTTTGTAAGCCTCTCACCTGCTGTGTGTTTGCGGGGAGTTGTGCGAACCGAATACTCAAAATCAGGCACACTCTTGTTGCTAAGATGCAGGTGGTAGTTCCTGGCCTCGTCCAGCAGGTCTCTGCAGTTAAGATTGGGTTTAATCATCTCCTCCTTGGCCACTGTGCCAGTAAGAAACTCCACTGGGAGCAGGGGAAGACGCACCTACAAGATAACACACAACTACTTAATATATGTTAAGGTTTACCTAGACACTTTTAGCAGGTTAAGTGCTCCTGCTGCTCTCAGCACCATTCAGTAACAATGTACTATAGGATTTATTCAGCATTTGTAAGTATTACACATGTACAGGCCTTTCTTGACACCTGACATAAGACTTCCTTAGCAATTAATAAGGCATATTCCAACAAGGGTCAGTTATGTATATATATAGCCAGTGCCTATGGAAAAGTTGTTAAAAAGCTGTGATAAAGGTTGTTTTTGTCCAATTTTCTGTCAATTCACCTCAGCAAGATATAGAAATTGAAGCTTGTGGAAATAAGCCTTTACAAGAGTTTATGAAGGGTTACTGTTGTTGTCATGACAAGCTTACATTGATATTATGCAGCCTTATGAATGTAGACCTTCAGTAAAGTGTTAAACCTATGCAAGTTTGAGTGTTGTTAAGCTCTTTAATCTCAACATACATAGATCAGTCATAACTAACAACTGACAGGTAAAGTGAACAACATTGACTAACTAGTTATTGCATTACAATGCAGCATGAGTAAGACCTACTCAATATTAGGCAGGTGGTGTTAATGTTATGGCCGATTGGTGTATACAGACCTGAGATTAAAAAGGAAAACCTGAATACATGAGCAGAGAAAATTATGAGAGCAAATGTTTCCATACAGGTGTACTGCATGACACAGGTTCAGCTGAGCTCAATTTTAGATCAAGATTATCAAGAGCAAAATATCGGAGTGTAGCTATATGGAATTCTATTGTTTCTTTGCCCCATAGCTCCAGTGCTAAGCTAAAGGTGCAAAGTTTGGACTCAACTACCTCTGGTATCAGGGGAAAGTTCGTAAATTAGATTTTTCACTTTCAATTAATTCAATGCTGTTAATGACAATGAGCAGGTCTAACCTGAGACATGATCTGATCGAGCCACAGCTCATGGTGCTGGGGGTTTGCCCTTAGCCACTTGACAGCAGCATTGTACACCTGCGTCTCTGAGTGGATGTTCAGGTCGCTGGAGCTGAGTAGTGTCTTCAGGTGCTGTGGAGACACACAGGGGAAATCCTCACACTCCACCACCTCGCGGAAGTGCTCACATGCGTAGCGGTCAGCCATGTCCATTAGGTCCACCCTGTTGTGGCTCTCAGCAAAGGTGCGCACGGCCAGGCAGTTGGACGGGTGGAAGTGGGCCTTCATGTACTCGCAGCAGGCCCGGGCTACAAGCTCCACCTGGAGGATGCAAGCGGCATACAGCAGCGGCTGCACGTTGTCCACAGTTAGCGTCAGCCGCGAGGAATAAGCGAAGCGCACCAGGTCCTGTATGGCATCTCCGTCGAAATCGCGGATCTCAATCAGGTCCTGTTTGGCCTCAGCCATGTCCGAGAGGAACATGGCGCGGAAGTATGGGATGACGCAGGCCAGCACCAGCTTGTGGCATGGTATCAGTTTGTTACCCACCTTCATGAAGTACAGAAGAGAAAAAAGGGGAGCGGGGAACAGAAAGTAAGAGATTAGAGTGAAAAAAGAAGGAAGCAAAATACAGTTGAGAAAATAGGAAAATTGAGAAAGAGAGAAAAGGGAGGGAGAGACAGATAGCGATAGACAGAACAAATCAGAAACAAGAAGGCAGGGAAAGAGGTAATTAGAGGGAAAAAGAGACATAGAAAGCTTTCCTTCTTCAGTCTAATACACAATGTATCCACAGTCTTTATCTGTAAAATACAAAATACAATTTCCAGAGTACATACACAAATCAGCCATAACTTTAACACCATCTGCCTAATACGAAGTAGTTCCTCCTCATTATGCTAAAACAGCTCTGACTGAGCTCAGCATTCAGTTTTTAAACCACAGTAGCTCTTCTGTGGGACTGGACCACTGGACTAGCCTTCACTCCTCACATGCATCAGTGAACCTTGGATGCCCATAATCCTGTCACCAATTCACTAGTTCTCCTTCCTCGGATCACTCTTGGTACCTCAGGAACTGACTGTTCACTTGCTGCCTAATATATCCCACGCTTTGACAGTTGTCATTGTAATGAAATAGCTAGATTGTCAATGCAATTCACTTCACCGGTCCTTGGTGCTAATGTTATGGCTGATTGGTGTATGTTTAAAAGTTTTCTGCGGAGGAATGAGTATTTCTGCTAGAACGCACCAAATAAACAAACTTATAATTAAATAATTGACTGAAACCCCACGTTGACTTTAAGGTGCCCAGCTCTTTCTGCTTTCATCCATGTCTTTATCTTGAACCGAACACATGAATGTGCTCACCCCCAGTTGGTCAGAGCCCATCCCAGTCTTCCTCTTACCTTGAGAGTCACATCGCAGAGCTCTCTGTTCTCATAAGACTGCCGGAGGGAGTTGTGAAAGTCCTTCCAGGCCTCCTGCGCCTCGAACACAAATGAGCCGTCTGCCTCACACTCGCCTTCAGACGAGCGCGATGCACACTTGTTCCTGGCCTTGTGCTGTTTCCCATGCTCTGGCACCATGTCTCCCGGTGCCATGTTTACTCACACTCACACCAGCACCTGTAGAAGAACAGAAGGCCGGTTAATTGAATGCCTGGGACACATTAAAACACATCAGTCTACATTAACCAGTTCAAAAGACACAAAATATGCAGCTCTGGGTATTAATAGGGGGTGCTTGTCTCTCAGTCGCTGTTAGAACAGCCTCTACTGTTCTAGGAAGGCTTTACAATAGATGATACACCAGCATTGCAGATAACCATGATATTTAAAAAATGTTATACTGACTAAAAACCATGTTATCCATGATAAACCAGCACTATTCTTCCCCCTGAAAAGGGGAGGGGTTAACGGCGTTTGGAAAGTAACTTTCCCAGATCAATGAAGGGTGCAGAGCTGGGAATTCATGCACACAGAACACTGGAGTAAACTGACACCAGTGCTGTTACCCCACCATACGCAATCGCGATCTCTCAAGTTCAATGAAAGTGGAGTGGGAGAGGCACTAGCATCCCAGGCCGCTTTCATGTCCATGAAGCCCCCAGCTACGTCCTTTATGTGCTTTGTATGCTGCCTACCCCCCTGGCCAAAACAGGGGCTGTTACAGGGTTTAACTGATGCCACTTCTATAAATTTAAGACTCTACGGTTTGTCATCGCAGTTAAATTTATGGCAGTAGTATTTGGGTTTTTGCTTCTGTCGTGATGTGTTGAATGGGTTAAATGAACAATGCAATGATTCCTGATTGGGTAGATGCATCACACTGGCTTTGACATCTCACAAATCTGAAATGTAGATCCAAAATACACAATGCTTCCTACTTCAAATTAATTTATTGTCCTTTTGCAGTAGGCTGCACCACCAGACCACTGTTTTCTATGGAGATGCACAGCAACAAAACCTGGGTTGGCCTTAAATAGGCTGAAAGAGCTCATGAGAATGGCTGTCTAAACACCTTGACAAACACCGATCAGTCATGATAATCCACTGACAGGAAAAGTGAATAACATTGACAACCTAGTTATTTCATTACAACGGCACCCGTCAGGGGGTAGGATATATTTGGCACAGTCAGTTCTTGAAGTCGATGTGCTGGAAGCAGGAAAAACGAGTTGGAGCATTTCCACAACAGCAGGCCTTGCTGAGTGTTCCAGGTATAAAGGAGTTATTACCTACCAAAAGTGATCCAAGGAAGGATAACTGGTGAATCGGTGACAGAGTCATGGCTCATTGATGAATGTGGGGAGCGACCCCATCTGGTCCAATCCCACAGAAGAGCTACTGTGGTTTAAAAGTGAATGCTGACTATAATAGAAAAGGGTCCAAACACACAGTGCAGCACAGACAGAGCTGTTTCAGCAGCATGAGGGGAACTGCTCAATTTCAGGCAGGTGGGGTTAACGTTACGGCTGATCGATGTATAAAATAAGTGAGAACAGCTCTATTGTCTTGCAATGAAAACGGACAGCTGTAAAGAAAAAATGTTATGCAGTCCAAAGGCTCTCACTTTCTACTCACGCATATACACCACGGGCAAAAAGCAGGTCACACTTCTACACCTGTGCATCATCCGAACCATGACCAAGAGCTCTTCATGTTCGCCTGCCTGTTACTGAAATGGCACACCATGAATGATGCTCCTATATATTAAGGGAAGCTCCCTGACACCCTCGTAGAACTGCTGGCCTCTGAATGGGCCCTCTGTAGGACACTCACCTCATCAACATTCATTCACAGCCCTGCATAAAGACCAGCATGGATTTCACAGCACGCCCACCTCAAAGGGCCATTGTTTCTCTTGCCAAAGCCTCATTCACTCACAGGACGTGGGCTTCAGTCTCCTTGTCACTTTTTCAGCCCTCTACACTGGGGGGAAAATGTGAGCACAGCGAAAGGCAGCCAAATACACTCACTCACTGGCTACGCTGGAGTAGTCTACAAGGATTGACAACAGCAAGTGACAGCAACAGCAAGCAATATATTGCTTATGTTGGTTAAATGTGATGTTGCTACTTAGTTCTATTGATGTATCTGATAATGAGTATTATATCCATCATACAACACCCTCAAAAACTCAACGTTCCTGGGTGTCCACATCTCAGATGACCTCGCTTGGACCCTCAACTCTACCTCTATAGCCAAGAAAGCTCGGCAACAACTCTTGCAGAGGCTTAAAAGGGCAAGCTTTCCCCCACAAATCCTTACCACATTTTACTGAAGCACCATCTAGCTGCATCACTGTGTGGTACGGAAGTTGAAGTAGTACGGAAAATAGAGAAAGCAGCAGAGCAGGTCATCGGTGTGTCACTACCCCCACTGAGAGACATTTAACAAACCCGCTGCTACAACAGAGGTTGTACAACAATGGTATTGAAGCGTCCGGTCTGGCTCAAAAAGACTGTTCAACAGTTTCATAGTTTGGCCCATCAGAACTCTAAATACACAAAAACACCTGTCTAACCAAGAATTAGTCCAGTGTACTACCTCACTGGGCATATTGCAGAGTCCTGCAATGGAACTACAGACAGTAAATAGCATTCGGCACTTTAATTCATCTCTGTCTACCTCTGAAATGGCTTACAAAGACTGCTTTAAAAACACAGTTGCATCACTTTATATAAACTGTAAAACCTTAAAAACTTCAGACCACACTCATGCCATAAAAATACATTTCAGTCACATTTAAATACCTGCCTAAAGTGCAATATTAATCTCTAAGGGATGTTTCTGTCACTGGTATATGTCACATGTTGTCCTGTGTATTTGTCTACCTGTATTGTATCTGTTAAACCTTGTGTTCTACACTCCCTTGTGTTTGTGCGCTCTTTGTTGCAATGTGGTCCATAGAGAAACATTGTCTAATCTCACCATGTATAGGTACACAGCTGCTAATGACAATAAAGTTTGATGTTTGAACTTTTTCTAGAGTATATACACACAAACATTATTAATACCACTGACTGGTAATGTGAAGAACATTGACTATCTAGTTCATTCATTACAGTAGCATCTGTCAGGGAGCTGGGATATACTAGGCAGCAAGTGAATAGTCAGTTCTTGAAGTTGATGTGCTGGAAGCAGGAAAAATGGGCAAACATTAGCATTTAAGCCACTCTGATAAAGGCCTTATTGTGATGGCTCGAAGACTAAGCCAGAACAACTCCAAAACAACAGGTCTTGTAGAGTTTTCCAGGTGTGCAGCAGTTAGTACCTACCAAAAGTGATCCAAGGAGGGACAACTGTTAAATTAGTGACAGGGTCATGGGCACCCAAGGCTCTCTGATGCATGTGAGAGTGAAGGCTAGCCTGTCTTATCCAATCCCACAGAGAAGCTACTGTGGTTTTAAAAAGTGAATGTGGACTCTGATATTATATATTACATTGCACAATATTAGGCAGGTGGCACTGATGTTATGGCTGGACAGTGTATGTAAAGGTAAGGTTTGTAAAGGTTTATGTAATTTTCCTCAGGTATTGTAAAAGGCTTATGTAGCCTTTAAAATACAATCCTTTAGTATAGGGGAATTTACATTATTGTAAGGAGTCTCAGCTCTCTGGAAGAACTGGCACATTAACTTAATGCAAAGTTAAACTGCATCTTTTACGATGATATGTTGGAAAAATATAGTGATATTGAAATGTATTAATACCAGCCATCACAGTACAGTACATACGTTACTGTGACACGGAGCTGTCCTTGACCTAAAATTAGACTCCAGATGTAAAAACAAAATATCGAGTAAGCAAGAAAAAGCAGCAGTCATGCATAAACAATATAATGTATAATGAAATATTTTCAGCCTGGAGTGCATTAACTCTGCTTATTTTAGCCACTACTTTCTGATACAAAACCCCCGATTCTTCCTCCGTAACTGCATTACATTTGGTAGTCAGTCTACCACAACAACAGAGATCAACGCTCACATTTTATAGTACTTAAAGATGCTATAAATAGAGACTAGAAGACAGAAGATGCCCATAATCTTGTTTGGTCCTGCTTGCTAGCTTAGCATGGTTAGCCATTAGCTCGCACGCTATTCAGTACATATCATCACCCGAAAAGTTAATTAAATCATCAACTTTACCCCATATTTTCAGCTGAATTTTAATTCTGCGGTGATACTTTTGTCAGGGTATTACAATAAGGAGTATTGTAGCCGTTTTACCTCATGTTGAGCGAAAAGACACAGCTCACTCGACCCAACGGGCTGTTATCATTGACGCGCAGAGGTCTCTGGGAGATGTAGTTACACAACGGAAGTGGGTCCTCAGACTATTTTAGCAATGGTTTTGTGGCAGCAGTGTGCATCAAAACTGACTAGAATATTAAAATTTTGACTTTTTAAAAATGTAAAATGTTTAAAAATGTTGAATTTTGACGTATTATCTGTTTTTCTTATTTTATTTATTAAGTTAAAAAAATATTGCAATATTTATTATTGACACACTGTCATTATTTTCAGAACCTGTCTGTTTTTAATATTATAGATCATTATGTCAAGATACTTAGTCACAGTGGAATTGATTGATATAAACAATATTATTGACATTCTAAGATCATTTAATTACAATGATATTTTGAAATATACTAATATAATGTGTACTTTTGCATCTAAGTATTTCTTTACATTTTTGCTTGTTTTTTTGTTTTGTTTTCATACCATATATTGTATATTGTGTACTCCTTTTTATTTTGTGTATTGTATATTGTCTGTTGTGTATTGTGAATATTATACAGTACTGTCTACTAAAGTACTAGAGACACCATTGGCTGGAACCAAATTCCAAATTCCTTAAACAAATTTATGCTGTCTTAATTTATTTAAAATCTTACTCTTATTTTTTTATAATTTGATTTTATTACTTATTTTGTTGCTTACTTTTCTTTATATGCTTTATAGCTGTAATTTATACAGACTGCTGCTAAATCATGGGGGGTTATTTGACTGAAAACACTAATGCAGTGCTGGACAGAATTGAGGTAAGTGAGTAGTTCTGACTGACAAAAGTGCAAAACATTAACAAAATGACTTAGTGAAGTATGTGTAGAAACAATAGCAGTGTTTATATACACAATCAGAAATACTAATGTTGGTGGGGACATGTGTTACTCATGTGAGAACTGCATCTAATAACAATAACAATAACAATAACAATAACAATAATAATGACAGTAATAATTATGCATAGGATCTGCTGCTTTGTGCGAGATATCAAAGCAAACCTTCAGAGCCCTTGCGGGGTTAATGCCTTAATGGATCAGAGCTGTTTAGACAACTCATGGGGGAGTGACAACATTAGGCAGGTGGTTTTAATGTTGTGGCTTATTGGTTTATATTTAAATATGACTAGTTTCTAATTTTGTTTAAAAAGTCAGGATTATTTTGGAGGGCCTGTAGATCATATCTGGCACTGTTGTAAATAACCTTTACCTTGAAAATGTTTTAAAACAAACACAGACCACAGAAACTCAAAGGAAATGTTAAACAATACCATTTTTACTGTTATAAACTCAGATTATGGCTCATTCCAGAAGCAGGAAATTACATAAAACATGTGTAACGTGTACAGGTCCACTGGACACTTTTATCTAAATGATGCAGACTGGGGCTGTAAACCAATTCAATGTGTGTGCTGGTATTTATACGCCTCTAAAATCCACATGACTGACATTTGATTGTAACTGTTATCAGTAAAACAGCATGGCAAACATTAACTCCCTGCATGTATAGTTTTCTGATTATGTTTTAATTCAAGAAAATAAAGATCATAAAGAAACATGTCCGAATTCTTTTACACCCATAAAGCATGTGTGAAGGAGCTGAGAAAAATAGATATTTGTCTGTCTGTCTGTCTGTCTGTCTGTCTGTCTATCTATCTATCTATCTATCTATCTATCTATCTATCTATCTATCTATCTATAATACTACTACTACTACTACTACTACTACTAGAACTAATAATAATAATAATAATAATAATAATAATAATAATAATAGTATATTTACAGTAAGTATAGTTATAAAGTTTAGTTACTCAAGTGTTTTCCATGCTTGCATTATTTCAAAATCACATTATAATGAAATATCTCCTCTTATACCTGCACACACTTATGTGAAAGTGTAGAATCTGCACACATTCTCTACAGTTCCTGCCCTGGTTTCAGGGATCTAGGAGTGTGGACCAGCAGAAACGTCTTGCAGGGTTAGGCGGCAGCACAGTGGGATTTCTTATGGACTGTCCAGACTTAGTGGGGTTTTCCTCTATGAGGGCACTGAGTTCTTCTTAAGTAACATTCTCTTGTAGATCTGAAAGACTGTAAGAAATAAAGCAGCCTATTAGTAAACTAATAGTTCAACTGTTGGCCTGATAAATCATCTGTAACTTGTAACTCTAATGGCCTGGACCTGAATGTGTAGGTATGATGTAGGATGAGTGGTGCAGTTTATTAATATTATTATTATTATTATTATTATTATTATTATTATTAATATTTTCTATATTTCAATATTTTCTTAATTGATTTGATTCAATTCTCATATCAGGAATGTTATTCTCACAAATCCTTATGCAGTTTTCAAAACAGTTAAGGCATTTCTCATAACACAGAATCACCTTCGCAAAACGAATGCTTGATTGTTTCCTCTGTCCTGGAAGTCGCTTTGAATAAAAGCGTCAGCCAAATGAATAAATGTAAATGTAAATGTAAAATACACTAAAGTAATCAAAACTTTATTCTCATGTCTCAAAACTTGCAAACTCTTAATCAATTTATTGTAACACTGTGACCAATGGATAAAAACCTGTCATCAATGCTTAAGACACCAAATATTTTTATACTTTTATCAAAACTTTACTGACTTTAAAAAGAGTACTGCAAGAAATGGCTTTATGTAAAGTAAAAAATGTTTTGACACAAGAATTGAATGTGAATGATGTATTTGAAACTTTACACAGTATAATTGCTAAAACTAACAAAAGCTAAATGATACATAAAACCCAGATATCAGAAAACAAATAAAAAAATACAAACTTAGAACATACACCATTGACTGTATAGTAAATACATATATACATATGTATATATGAAAAAATATTAAATTATAAATCTAAAATTACTATATAGTACAAAATATTACATGTCTTAAGGGACATTTTTCAGGGCCTTGTCTAAGGTGGAGAGACTCACAAAGGTAACTTTTTGAAAAAATGTTCCTCCTCAACATTTCACTGGATCTCTTTTATCCTAATGGCATTGTTTTCTCTCACTATGTCCACAATTGCCATTTGCTGCCACCAGAATGAGGCAGTGGCATTATTGTGAAAATTCTAAGGGTATCAATTTATCAACTGTTATAATGAGGTCAAAGATTCTACTGTTTACAGTAAAGTACAAAAATGTGATGTTGGATATGAATGCCCATAGCACAGGAACCAGTGTAGACCATGTCACATGTGGCTCCACCCGTCAGTTAGCTTGAGCCAAACTTGATCCACAGCTGCTGGCCTTATTTCATTAGACATCCTATGGAACCTATTCACTCTTCCATTTGGCTTCTGTGTGCTCCTCTCCCCCTAGCAATACCACACATTCAGACACCACATCCTCTAACAAAGCTTAGTAATGTATGTGCCTTACCCTTCCTCAGCACTTGTCACTGGGTTAAACGTGAGCATCATATACGCTTGTGTGTAATTATTGCAGTGCCATGACATGCATCTGTCATAAAAAAAATTAAGCGGTTGTGTTTCATATAAATCTCTTCTAAAAAGATGTGTTTCTATTTGCTTTAATTGAAAGGCAATTTATCACTAACCCTGACAATTGGCCTTGCTTTTTCATACATATTTAAAACAAGTTTAAAGTGATTTGACTGAAAACACTAATGAAGTGCTGGACAGAATTTAGGTAAGTGAGTAGTTCTGACAAAAGTACAAAACATCAACACAATGACAAAATGTCTTTAGTAATGAAGTATGTGTAGAAACAAAAGCAGTGTTTACATACACAATCAGAAATATTAGTGTTGGTGGGGACGTGTTGCTGATGTGAAAACTGCATCAAAGCAACTGATTTGAATAAATTATGACGGCTTGGCTGCAGTACCCACCAATGACCAGTAGGAGGCCAATGAGAAGCTGGAAGCTGGAGTACACGATTGGCAGTGTGATGACATCCGCGGTCTGGAAGAACAGATGCAGCAGTGTACCGCACAACTGCATGTTCTGGGCTCCCGTCTCCATTGCGATGGTTCTGCACCTGTAACCACATAATCACTTTGATTGGGACTTAAATGCAACCATTGCAGGACAGACTCACTGTGTATATTTTAAGCTGCACTGACTCTATACACCACACCGACTCCAGGCATCCTTCTTTTAATGAAAAGTTCTACCTTTTTCCTATTGGAAAGTATAGTTGAGCTTTTGTCTGAAAGGGCAATTATAGAGCAATGAATAACATTTTCTGCGAATCATGAAAATGCTATTGACTTTTGCTCTAGAGCTCACATCATCATAATTTGTACATAAAGGACCACCTTAGAAGGTACACTATAATTTGTCCCTATGTGATGGGCAGCCAAAAAGGAACTTCTCATTTCCACCAGTGTAAAGTCCTTTGCGGCATTAATATATTTTGTAGTATTTTGTCTTAATAGAAATCTGTAGATGCCTGTAAAACTTTTTTGCAAAAAACTTTTTTACTGTTTTAATTGATTAGTTTTGAACTTTATTAATCAATCATTTAATAAATCCGACTTAAGTAAGAATACTTTTCTTAATTACAGTATGTATTTATAGTTACACTACCAGGGAAAAATTTTAGATCAGTTTAGTTTTTTTCAGTTTTTGTTTTACAGTGAAAAACTGTCAGGAGGGCAACCTAGCCCTGCCCCCACAGCTGAGCCGAAGCTCTGGCTCAGCTGTGGGCAATTATCTAAGGGTTTAAAGGGCTTTCGTGGGCGTCCCTCCTTGTCCGTCTTTGGTTGTGCGTATGTACACTGTTTTGGTCTCCGTCTTTGTCTCTGTCTTTTGTGTTCAATAAACCCCCTTTGGTTCACGTGCGTCCTGCCTGCATTTGCTGCCAGTACACCCAAGGTCATTACAATAACCTTGAATGGAATAATCTCCAACAACCTTAAACTGCCCAAGGTAAAAAAAAAAAAAAGAAGAAAAATCCATTAATTTCATAAAAACAGGCATTTTTTTTCAGAATGATGGATTTGGTTAACCTACAGCTTTCCTGAAGCAAGCACAACGAAATTCTGAAGTTGTAAGGGTCTGTCTTGTCTCGTCTGGTTATGTTTTCCCCAGTCTTGTGACCTGTCCGTGTTTTGTTGTGCTGAAGCCATGTGTTTGTATCCTCCTGTTGTTAGCCATGCCCTCGCCACACCTTGCACACCTGTCCCTCATTCCATGCCTCCACCCTGCGTCAGCTGTTTCTCGTTTCATGTCACTATTTTGTCTTTTGTGTTTGGTTCAGTCTTCATGGGTTATTTGTCGTTACCACTCTGTCGTTTGTCAGCTTTGTCTTCCCTGAGCTTTGTCGTGTGTTCCCTAATCTTGGTTTGTTTTCTTAAGTTTACTTAGCAAGTACTGTTACTAGCCCAAGTCCGTACTCGTTTGCATTTGCTTCCAAAAAAACTCTTTATGATGACAGAAGTACAAATCAATGAGCAGGTATAATATAAGCACTTCAATATTTTTACAAATGTTTTCTTAATTTTCTATATAAGAATTGCATTGGAACATTGTATTTAAGAGCATTTGTTTACACATATATATATATGTATATATATACATTCAGTGGAGGAAATAATTATTTGACCCCTCGCTGATTTTGTAAGTTTGTCCAATGACAAAGAAATGAAAAGTCTCAGA
>JBBPDA010112742.1:0-30296 GCA_037974385.1 Arnoldichthys spilopterus
TAGAAATCACTACTTTCTTTTTTTATTTGTGTTTCCCAACTTTTTCTGATTTGGGGTTGTAAATCATAGGGAGGGGTTATCCTCGTGCTCATCTCTGATACACAGGCCTAAGTTCTAGGTCATCATGCACTGCCTGCCTCCCCCCACCCCTCGGCCAATTAATGCAACGCCAAAGAATGAATACCCAGATAAGGAATACGGTCGCCCCCCACATAACAAATCTCAGTTTAACCCATTTGGTGTCAATTTGTCATGATGGCCTAGTTAGCTACTTGCTGGACTTTGACACAGCTACACTAGGGAGAAAGCTGAAATACTGCAGCAGCGCTGTAGGACGTATGTTTGCAACCGATGCAGCAATTTTTAATTTCTTGTTTTTGACTTATAAGGACCATTTAATTTATTTATTGTTTACTATTTATATATTTAAAAAATGATTTTTTTAAGCAACAGCCCCATCTGTTCAGTCTGTTGATAACGCAGCGTCATTGGACAGTTCAACACACTTGGAGGAGAACCCTAATTTGACTGACAGCTAACAGACTGTGACTCTTTGTCATTGTGAACACACTCAAGCACCACAACGAAATGTGACCTCTGCATTTAACCCATCACACGCCCGGGGAGCAGTGTAGTGGGACGGTACCTTGCTCAAGGGTACCTCAGTAGTGCCCGGGCCGGGACTCGAACCTGCGACCTTCAGGACCCAAAGGCAGCATCCTAACCACTAGGTCACCACTGCCCACCCTGTGCTGGCTAGCATCAGTTTTGCGGGGAGAGGAAGAGCCATCTTAGATATCGAGGGTGGGCATTTGCACTAAGGCCTAAAAAAAAACTTACACAAAAGACATGTACCCACACTGAAGTGGGATCCTTACATATTATCAGTTCTTGTAAAGCTCCAGAGAAAACTTGAATAGCTTTTGTGATGCCATGAAACTGTAACTGCTTGTGCTTCTCAGTGGACAGATTCAAACTGGTGCACAGAAAGAAATATTTACCGATCCTGATAGCTGAGACTGGTGTATGATATATGAGGCAGTAGCCTTCACTAGCCAAATGCATCAATGAGCAATGGGTGCTCATTACCCTGTCACTAATTCACAAGTCGTTCTTTCTTGGATCAATTTTGGTAGGCACCAACTACTGCACACCTGGAGCACTCCACAAGACGTGCTGTTCTGGAGATGCTCATGGCTGACTGGTGTATGCTAACGATGCTAACCTACCTAGCTCCTGAAACTATGCAAAACCAGGAGAAAATGTAAAATAGATGAGGTGCTGTATACAAAGCGTGTGTACTGTTGCCTTTGTACAGAAATATATACAATGACACGCCAAAATCAAAGGGACAATCTACAAGCAAAGTCAGGAACAAGCATGAGGTCACTAACAGAGATCTTACGCAGCACACATAACAACTCAAAGATCAAAGCCATGGCAATGGCAGTGGTTTGCCCAGAGCTATTGGTTCAAATCTACTTCTGGGAGGCATATTCAGCCAATTGGCACACAGGAATGGATGATGTGACTAAGCATCCAATCAGATGACAAATAGTAAATCACATGATACAGTAGGCAGGGCCTGAATTAAGGAGAGACAAAAAGGACAAAAGGCACCTAAACCACCACTGATCTAGACACACACAGGACATAATAGAAACATACACATAGATGAAGGATGTGTATACAGTAGTGTGAAAAAGTGTTAGTCTCCTGATCATTAGAAGCTGTTTATGGGCAGTGAGTGGTTTAGTTTTTGCAAAAAAAAACACTTATATTAAAATAAACACAAATAACATTAATACAACAAACAGTGTGTGTGTGTGTCAGTGTTTTGGCTCAACCATTTCCAGTTCCCTCCTAGTGGGCGCCCAGTGTTACTGCGGGACCCATCAAACCACTGGTTATGGATCAACAGTTCTTCATTAGATGAAATCAGGTGGTGATGGAGCTTCCTACACCATAAACAATTCTTTTCTTTCACATTTTTTTCACTGCTTTCCTGTTCGTTTGCATTGATTCTAAAATTCAAGTGCAGTTGCTGCAGAAAGAAACTCACTGCTCACATAGATGCACTATTAACACAGGTGCCTATGACTTTTGCACAGCATTGTATGCTGAAGAGAACCCCACAAGGACTTAAATACATTCAAACACACACATACACAGAGTTGGACCAGACATCTTCAGTGCTCTAGTTTTAGGTTGCCTAGCGCTGCTACTACAAGTAACTTAGCAACACGGGAAATGACTTGTTACACAATGACCAAGGTCACAGCGTAGCAGGAAGCACATAATAATAACATAATAACAACAATAACAATAATGCATCTCCAGTTTAAACCTCAACCCAAGGTCCTCCTTACTCAGCCAGCGCATACACACCTCGGTTCACTCCAAAACTGTTGTTTGGGACCTGGTAAAGCAGGTAGAACAACTGAGGAGTCTTGCGGAGGCAGTGTGTATCACATGCGTTTGGCTCAGATAATCTTCCTCCCAGGCACACAGCTGCTACTTTTGGGATCATTGATAATTCATCAGCTGGAATACACAGCCTGGTTGTCAGGTTGACTGCAGTGTTAAGGCTTTGTGAAATCCACCCCCACCGTTATTTTTTTGGTTATACATGATGCTGGCCAAAGGTTTTTATGGTTTGGATCTAGTCTTTTTCAAGTCAAGTCAATTGTATTTCTATATTTAGTGGGCAGTGGTGGCCTAGCGGTAAGGACACGGCCTTTGGGACCTGAAGGTCGCAGGTTCGAGTCACGGCCCAGACACTACTGAGGTTCCCTTGAGCAAGGTACCCTCCCTCTACACTGCTCCCTGGGCGCTGTTGATAGCTGCCCACTGTTCCAAATGTGCACGTGTGATGGGTTAAATGCAGAGGTCACATTTTGTTGTTGTGCTTGAGTGTGTTCATAATGACAAAGAGTCACTTTTCTATAGAATCCAGGTCCGAGCTCCTACTGAGCAAGCCAAAGGCGACAGAGTCAACACCGGATAACTATAACAAACAAAATTTTTTTAAATGTCTCAGGTTTTAGAGGTGACATCAGCAAAAACCCTATATTCTGGAGCAACTTATCTAGCATAACATATCTGTGCTAGCTGAACTAGTCTGGGACTAGTTATCTGGGGATAAAGAGTCCAGTGATGAATGATCTGGTTATAGGAAACAAGGGGCAGCAGTTCCTAGTGTAAAGGTGCCACAATGACTTTCCATCAATAAGGTCAAATATAGCACTGTTCATATGGCTTCTCCTATAAAATATTTAAGTTATGTCATTTTGAAAGATTCTACAATTATCAGGTGAACTGGAAACAGGTAAGGGGATCATGATTGGTTATGAAAGGAGCATGGTTCAGTCTCTAGAAGCAAAGATGGGCTGTGGTAAACGTGCTGTGGTCAGATGAGTCCACATTTCAGCTTGTTTTTAAAAAAAATGGGCAATTAGTTCTCAGAGCTAAAGACGAAATAGCTCATCCAGACTGTTAATATGCAGGAGTTTATTGGGATTTTAGAGACTTTTAAAGTCTTTTCCCAGGAAGTGCATGTTTTTCAACAAGACAATGCCAAGAAGGGGCAAACATTTCTCCTTAGAAAAGACTGCAGCAGTTAATATCCTCAGTTCCTAAATGATTTAAACATGTAAGTAAGGGCAGGTTCATTTAAACAGCAGCTGTACCCGAGGACCGGAATAATGTGCTTATGTTTTTTTTGTTTTTTGGCATTTCGAATAATCTATAACTATCTAATGGTCTTTTTGGGAAGTCTGCTTTAAAGAAGACACCTAAGAAGTTTCAAGAACAACGTGGTAAAGATAAAAAATTTATAAAAAACTGTAAAATAGAAAACAATTTTGAAAAATAATATTTATTAATAGTTAAAATTATTATTTTTTGGTTTTTTTTTATAAGTGAATTTCTTTGAATCCTTATAATATTTGGATACAATATGTTTTTCTGATTTCTACATTTTCTACACCGTCTCAAAGCTGTGCCAAAGAGCTTTATCACTCTTACTGAGGTGTGCCCAAACCTGCTCCTGGAGACCTTTATTAGACCATACATCCAGACCAAATCTAACACATCTGATCCATATAATGAACATCTTCAGGGACATCTTTTATCATTTACAGCCTGGTGTGTTGCAGCTGAGCTCTCCAGCCTGGTAGATCTCCAGGGCCAGGACTGGACACACTTACTGCAACTCATCCCAAAGGTCTTCATTGGAGCGTTATTGCTTTAACTCATCCCTGAGGTGTTAAATGGAGGTGCATTACTCCAAATCATCTCAAAGGTATTCGGTGGAGCTTCTTCACTATAACTCGTCTCAAGGGTATTGGACGGAACTTCATGACAATGCATTTCCATTGCTCAACAGCACAATGCACCAGAGCGTCACAATCCCTCTGTTTAGTGCTTGGAATAGAGACCTTACACTCATGCAAGGTTGCCCTGGAGCATCCCATTCTACTGGTAATGCATTTCAGTGGAGAATGTCACTGTTGGCAGTTAAGGTGCCTTAAAATACCTTGACCTCCTAATTACTGGGTGCAGTTAGATACTTTTACAGATACTTATGGTTGTTCAGTGGTTTTAATGTTGTGGCTCATCGATGTGTAGTGTAAATTCCTACAGGAGTGTCCGAATATTTGACAGGTACTGTGTATTGGGCCTGTGCTGATGCTTTGCTCTGCTTTCCCAGCCAGGTAAGGCAAAGTGGGAAGGTGTCTTAGAGGCACTGTTTTGGATAGTAGGTCAGAAATGGCAGCAGGGAGGCTGCCGAGCGGTCAGGCTTCAGTGCCGTTCTCATTAAGGCAGAAATGGAAGGGGAGAGATTGTGATGGAGAAGCGTGAGGAACCTGAGCTGCTCAGTCATGCTATAGCAGGAGAGTGAAAGAGAGAGAGAGAGAGAGAGAGAGAGACAGAGAGAGAGACTAACAGAAAAGGGAGGCTGAATGAATCACACACTAGCAGCAACTCTGGCTATGAATGAACAAATGATATGAAAACATACAAAGACTGGAACACTCCACAAGACCTGCCGTTTCGGAGATGCTCTGACTCAATCACAATAAAGCCCTCGCCAAACTGGCTCCTGCTTCCAGCACACTGACTTCAAGAACTGACTGTTCACTGCCTAGTATATGCCGCCCCCCCCCGACAGGTGCCATTGTAATGAAACTAGACAGTCAGTGTTACTCACGTCATACCTGTCAGTGGTGTTAATGTTGTGACTGGTTGGTGTCTCTACACTAAGTGCCTTCAAGCTAATGTCTGCAGTCTCCAGCATGTCAGAGCCTCCGAACTTGGCTGTTTATGTCCCTCCTACAGGGAGAACGTGGGCTTAAATGTGGACAGAAATATGGCTCTTAAGGAGATTTTCAGCTCTTAGTGTCACCCGTATCCACAGGTGAGTACATTGCATAATCGCTCATATTCATTATATGGCCATATTCTATTATTATTCATGTTAAATTTCTTTCTATTCTTTTCAGATTATTCGCCCTCCACATGTAAGTACAAGTCATTTTGCGCTAGGCCTGTCAAAGTGAATGCATTAGTAATGTGTTAACACTGGAAATTATTAATGCCACATTTTTTTATGCCTTTAATGCACTTTCCTACCTTGACCCTTCAAACAAGCCACTTGCCAACCGTATGCAGCCGTAATAAAATCAGCGAGTGCCGTCCCCTTGTTGAAATACAGCGTTGAAATGACCCATTGATGGTTATTTCCAGCTGCTGCCATGGTAAATGGGTTTATCACCAAAGTACAACGAGTCTGAAGTGTCATATATAATAAAAACCTCACCTTTGATATTGGCAATAACAGTAACAGCACAAATGGCAGCAGACTACACTTGACAGGTGTGAACAAGCTCATCCAGAGTGAGTTTGGTATGCACCAGCTCTAGAGAACCTTCCCAAGACATTGTGATGAATTGAACCAGACGTTTGGTTCCTCTAAAAGCTCGTCAGAGATATGAGGTTGTGAGGAAGACACTGCTGATGCCTGAAACATTGTTCTACCAGAGTTTGGAGAAGCTTTTGGGCCTAAAACTAAACCCATTCATGGTGGAGGAATCCATGAAATGAAAGTGACTATTTGTCATTGTGAACACACTCAAGCACCGCAACGAAATGTGACCTCTGCATTTAACCCATCACACGTGTTCACGTGGAGCAGTGGGCAGCTATCAACACCGCTCAGGGACCAGTGTAGTGGGATGGTACCTTGCTTAAAGGGGGAACCTCAGTGGTGCCTGGGCCTGAACGTGAACCTGTGATGGGCAATGTCCTAATCACTAGGCAACCTCTGCCCACATGCAGGCCCCTCATAGGGATTTAGTTCAGATTCACTATTTTACCATTATTAACATTCCATAGTAACACTTCACTGGGAGATTTGGACAAGAGATTCAATGGCTGTATTTGTGTTGGAGAAATGACGTCTGGTTCCATTCACCACCACTGTAAAAAAAAAGACACTCTTCCTTACAACGGTTTTTAATTCTTTGTTTTCTCTTTTTTTTAGCTTAAAAACTGGCTTTTTGTTTACCTTAGCTGTGTTTTTATTATTGTTTACATGTATTTAACTGTCTATTTTCTTGTATGTATTTTTTTTATTTAGTTTATTTTTTTGTAATTATTTTAATTATTTTTATATGACTTGTTTTATTCCATGTGTGAGCTTCCTGTAAAGCACTTTAAGCTGAATTCAGATGTGTGAAATATGCAGTATGAATGTATTATTATTATTAACTTTATTGAAAAGTAAACCCAACAGGGTGAACAGGATCAGTCAGGTCTTTTTTCATCCTTAAAGGATTATTTTTTTAATCATGACTGGTTACGCTTACGCTAAGAAATGGTTACTAGCCAAATTGATAAAAGAAACTTTACGCAGTATTTGAATTTGTAATACATTTATCGTGGCTCCGCTGAGTAAAACACCCAGCAATTAGGACTGGTTGTTGGTGCTGTGCAGCAGCTCAATCGCGGAGCACCATACACTGATACCCTTAACAGCCAACCAGGGGCACTTCCTTACCCATCGGATGATCTTGGCTAAGGCCCTAAAGGTGTTTATACATGACTAGTGTCAATATCTTCCAACACAATTCACATGTAAGCACCTTTACTTAGCAGGGAAAGCTGCTAGGCAAAACAGCGTTGCTCGTTTGGGGCTTTAGTCAAGTCAATTTTATGTCTATAGAGCGTTTTACAGCTGACGTTGTCAAAAAGCAGCTTTAAGGAATCTGGTAGTGAGGCCCTAATGAGCCAATGGTGACAGAAGAGAGCAAAAACTCCTTAAGCTGGAGGTACCAAGACTCAGAGGCCTCAATGACTGTAGAGCAAGTAAGAAAACCATAATGCCGTACTTATGGTTTCTCCTCAGCAGGATAGAGTGAGTTCCAATGGTAGAAATATCAAGAAGGATGGATCAGACTGGTCCAGTCAGCAGGATGGGCTAGAATCATTGGTACCCCAGTAGGAGCCATCACAAAAAGGCCCTTGCCAAAGTGGCTCAGACCCTTATGCTCCTGCTTCCAGCACATTTACATCAAGAACTGACTGTTCACTTGCTGCCTAATATATCCCATCCCCCTGACAGGTGCTACTGTAATAACTAGAGAGTCAATGTTACTCACTTAATCTGTCAGTGGTGTTAATGTTATGGCTGATCAATGTGTGTGTGTGTGTGCGTGTTAAAGTGTGTAAAACAGTGGCTTTTCTCAGCTCCCTAAAAATAACCGCGAGTGACCCGGGAGAAAACCAATCGGCTCATCCAATCCAGGCCAGCTTCTCTTAACTACTTCAAGAGGCAGCAGTGATGAGATTTCAGCCGATCGATACGGCGCTGGGGGACTACACCACTCCACTGACCTGTACTCCTCCATCCCCCTGTCTCTACTGTCCACAAAGCGCAGCGTTACGACCGCATGCAGCTGGACTAAGCCCGGGAAAGGTGGCTTTGGGGGGATGGTGGGACAAGAGTCAAGCAGCAGGGCTGTGGCTGAGTGACCTAATAATCCAGAGAACCACAGAGGGTCCTAAACAGAAACAGAAATAGTCGTAATAGGTGAAAAAGTACACCATCGGTTCATAAGAGTGAGTGTAAGATATAAATGAATTCTCTCTTCCTTCATCTGCATTAATAACAGCAAGTTGCTCAGTGGATGTAGAAAAATGATTTGATCTTGTTGTTTCAGTGTAATGTGCTGGTAAATGCACTATGGTTTGTGCTGCTGGGAGGGTGTGCTGAGCATTGCGAAACTAGGGCAGTGCTGGCCTAGTGGTTAGGACATTGCTGGGGACCTGAAGGTCGCATGTTCAAGTCCCAGCTCAGGCACTACTGAGGGACCCTTGAGCAAGGTACCGTCCCACTACTCTGCTTACGTCGCTTTGGATAAAAGCGTCAGCCAAATGAGTAAATGTAAATGTAAATGAGTTAGAATAGGAGGCGGAGTAAACCGCTTTCCATTGGCATAGGATGTAAACATTGTGAGGTGGTGGTTAGCGTAAGCTGCTAGCATAGCTCAATAATTGTTAGGGAGTTGTTCCTGTAACCTGAAGGTCGGTGGTTCAAATTCTGGACTGGTACAAGTAACACTGGGGTTCCCATGAGCACAGGTACCGCCCCCAAGGTCCCCGGGTGCTGCTAGCCCACAAATATTTCTTATTTATAGCGGCAAAACAAGGAGATTTTTTTTATCTTTTCTGGACAGTCCCAGAACGTTCTAGAAATTCTAAAAGATTCCAGAAAGTTCTAAAAAAAATTCTGCATAATTCTAGAAGCGTTTCTGAATATTCTGGAAGTTCTACTTAGCATTTAAAGTGAATGGAGAATGTTTCAAATTGTCCTGAGTATAGAAGCAGTGAAAGTGACTATTTGTCATTGTGAACACACTCAAGCACCACAACGAAATGCAACCTCTGCATTTAACATATCAAACGTGCACACGTGGAGCAGCGGGCAGCTATCAGTGTAGTGGGACGGTACCTTGCTCAAGGGTACCTCAGTAGTGCCAGGGCCGGGACTCAAACCTACAACCTTCAGGTCTCAAGGCAGCAAAGCTACTGATTTTAGGCAAAAGGACGAACACACTTTGTACCAGGTACAAAAATAAAATACTACTCTGTTACATAGTTTAATCACTCACTCTCTGAAAAGCAGGAAGTTAATTATGACTTGGCGTTGGGAGTCAGCGAGGCGGCTGCAGAGACTCCTAGACGAAATGCGCCACCTGCATAATATCATGTCATGGCCCAAATATCATGATATCATTGTATCGCCACCTCTGTGGCAGTTCCCCCCTTAGTATTAATATTAGATTTTTCTAATTGTGTTCCTCTCTCTGGAATGAATGATAATCTGGAGTTGAATGTGACATATGGCATCATAATTCAATATGAACAAACCATCGTTCCTGCGCGTGATGCCTATCGCTTGACGAAGGTGCTTCCCTGTGATGGATTAACTGAGGCTTATTTCTGTTTACCGACGTTAATCGCCACAAGTTTTTATTGTCGTCTGGCTGCCGTGTGTTCAGACACTCTGTATAAATGCCATCCCATCAGACTGAGGGAAAGAAACAGTGTCTGATCCACCAGCGCTGGGACACTGATTCGCTTTAATGCGACTCATTTAGCTGTAGTAATTGGGGCGTAATTTGTATGTCTGCTTTACGATCTTTGTTCTGTTTTAATGAAGTCATAATCCCATCAGGGAGAAGTGGAAGCAGTAAAAATGAGAGAAAGGAGGTTTCCACGGCATAAAGTATTATTAGTGGAGTTACCAGAGCGTGGCATCTGAAGGAATAGTTTACACAGGGCATGGCATCTAAAAGACATCAGTTTGGCAAAAAAAGACCAGAAACCCATCCATCCATTCATTTTCTAGACCCTTTTGGGTCATAGGGAAGCTGGAGCCAATCCCAGCCGCCCAAGGCGGGAGTCACCCAGGACAGGAGGCTCGGCCCATCAGGGCAACAGACAGACAGACAACGACACACACACTCACACCTACAGGCACACCTACACCTTTGGACAGTGGGAGGAAACCGGAGAACATAGAAGAAACACGCGCCAACACTGGAAGAGCTCACACACTCCACAAAGAAAGGCACCGACCCGGATATCGAACCCAGGACCTTCTTGCTGTGAGACGACAGCTCTACACTGGAAACCACAAATGCAAATTTAAATACTTCAGACACCAAACATTTCTTGACTGACTGACTACATCTGGAATAAGAAGGAAATGTTTGTAAAAATGACTTTGTTTGCTGAACTTTTCCTATTGAGGCATCGAGTGATGCAGCACATGGTGCATCCCATCATTTCTGAATGATGAGTGTTATAACAGCAATTATACAGCATAAATAAATTGCTGCACGATAGAAATTCTGTAATGTGTTCATAAATCTAAGGACCTGCCGTTGCCGGTTACCTCTTTACACATCTGCGAGTTGTCTAATCTCGAAAGAGAGAGTGTGAGATGGGCCTGAAGCTCCAAAGCACGTTTTTCTGTCATTAAATTACCCACGGGAGAGAAAGAGAGAGAAGCGGAGAGGAAAGGAAGTGGGTGAGGGAGGAAAAAAGATGATGTGAAGCCCCAGTGTCTTATCAAATGTTGTTACTTCACTCCCTCACACTCATTTAAGCATTGCTGGCATCCTGCAGCTTCTCTCCGGTGTGAAGTCCATTGCTCTGGGAGTTTGGTTTCCTGTTCTTCTGGTAGATAGCTCACACCCTGGACCCAGGCCTACCATCAGCAGCTCCTGGGAGGACAGCTGGTGGTGTTCTGAGGCCAGGATGGAGGATGGGGACTTTTACCAGCATGCCTTAGCAAGCTTATTTTTCTCAACTCCGCTTCTCCAGGGAGTAAAGGTGCAGGAACAGTGAGCATCTGATCTCAACAGGCTCAGATGTGCCTCATCCCAAGCCTGCACTCATATGCCAAAAGTCTGGAGGTAACTCCAAAAAGTTTGGGAGCAACCGCAACTTAGGTGAAGTAAACATGAACATTTGATTTTGTTTCTTGACAGCGCAACGTCCATTCTGCAATAGCGCATACATTTGTATGCAAAAGTTTGCCCCCAACTAACCCCCCCCCCCAACATTCTGAGAACCATTCCAGCAGTTCTTAGTTAGACATCCCCCCATCAAATCTTCTTTTCTTGTAGACTTTCTCTTTTTAATTTAGGACCCGGCCACTTTTCTTTACTACTACTACTATAATAATAATAATAATAATAATAATAATAATAATAATAATAATAATTACTTATAGAACCCTTTTAAGGAATGCAAAGATGCTTCACTCCATATGTATAATAAATAAATAAATAAATAATAGTTGGCTGAAAATCCACACATTTATAAAATGCCTTTTAAAATGTAATAAAAAATAATAAAAGTTGGCAAAAAATCTACACATTTATACAATAATTAAAAATAAATAAATAAAAGTTTATGTAGAAAATCTACAAATCTATTAAATAGTAAAAAAAAATAAAAAATAAAAAAATAATAATAGTTGGCAAACAATTTACTGTCAGGTGGGCGTCCAGGCCCTGCCCCCACAGCTGTGCCCGTAGCCTGGCAATTAGCCAAGGGCTTAAAGGGCCTTCATGGACGTCCCACCTCGTCCAACGTTGTTTTGTGCATGTCACATACTGTTGTGGTCCGTGTCCCTGTGTCTCCCCCCTTTATGTTTAATAAACCCTCATGTTTCAATGTCAGTCCTGCCTGCGTTTGCTGCCAAACCCATCCGGATCGTGACATTTACACATCAATTAAATAATATAAAAAACAGAATAATAATTATAGTAGTTGGAAAAAAATTTTATACATCTATAAGATAAAAAAATTAAAGTTGGCAGAAAATCTTGCAAATGTTTGGGGAGATTAATCCCACGTAATGAGAGTACGGCAGCCCTGTACACTCAGTGTGGAAGTTCGTCAGGGTACCGCAAATCATGCAAGGGCCACGCCTCCCCCTTGCATCAAAGCTGTTGTAAATTTGAATGAATTCCCTCTAATGAAATCCTCCCAAGCGGCAGCACTGGAGTGTATCTAGAGCATCTAGCAAAACTAAACATGGAAAAAATCTCTCTCAATTTTGCATTAGGGCCCCAGAGACGTCAGAGCCAGCTCTGAATATAATAGTGAAGTCTGGGTAAGGAGGATGGTAAAGGCCATATATCTTTCATTTCCTGGAGAATTTAAAGAAAGTATGCAAGCACAAAATCATACACAGAGGTCATTCAATGAGCTTTACAGAGATAACATTTACAATAAAAAGAAGATTAAGTAATAAAATGAGGAATAAAATCTAATAAGAAATAAGAGTAAGAATTAAGATGAAAATATTTAAAATATTTAAAAGTTGATTTTCCTGCAGGTTTTCGACCAATGCCTTGTATAGACTAGGTCTACTGAGTGCTAAACAGCTAGAATATCAGCCATAACATTAACACCACTGCATAGCATTGCTTCTCTAATTATTTCATTCTAATGGCACGTGTCATGGGGGTGGGATATATTAGGCAGCAAATGAACAGTCAGTTCTTAAAGTTGATGTGCAGGAAGTAGGAGCATAAGGATCTGAGCCACTTTGACAAAAGATGTTCCAGATCACTGAGTCAGAGCATCTCCAGAACAGCAGGTGTTCCAGGTGTGCAGAATTAAGTACCTACAAAAAAGAAGCAAGAAAGGACAACTGGCGAATCTGCATCCAGGGCTCATTGATGCACGTGGGGAGTGAATGCTATTCTGTCTGGTGTGATCTGTGTATATGTAAATGCAACTTTGGAGCCGTACTGCAGAGCTTTAGGCATATGATCAAAACAGGAAAACAGCAAATGACATGTTTGGTGAATCCTTCATTTCTGCGGGTCACGATGTGGTGTTTTGGTTTTCACAGGATGTGAGCAGTGTAGCAGCATGGCTCAGACCCGGCAGAGTAACGAGAAAGAGGGAAGTAAAGAGAGTGAGAGTCTAGTCCTTGAGAAAAATGAAAGAGTGAGACTGAGACGACAAGTAATAGAGGCTCTTAGCAGTTTACTGAGTCGCCACTCGAGGCTCAGGCTGCTTTTCCTGCCCGCTAAACCTCCCTCCATTTCTCTTGCCTCACTGGCCACTTTATCAGAAACACCCACCTTGTGCTTCCTCTAGCTGGCCACTTTATTAGAAACACCCACCTTGTGCTTCCTCTAGCTGGCCACTTTATTAGAAACACCCACCTTGTGCTTCCTCTAGTTGGCCACTTTATTAGAAACACCCACCTTATGCTTCCCCTCACTGGCCTTTTTATTAGAAACAACCACCTTGTGCCTCCTCTAGCTGGCCACTTTATTAGAAACACCCACCTTATGCTTCCCTTTACTGGCCACTTTATTAGAAACACCCACATTGTGCTTCCTCTAGCTGGCTACTTTATTAGAAACACACCACCTTATGTTTCCCCTCACTGGCCTTTTTATTAGAAACACCCACCTTGTGCTTCCTCTAGCTGGCCACTTTATTAGAAACACTCACCTTGTGCCTCCTCTCACTGGCCACTTTATTAGAAACACACCCACCTTGTGCCTCCTCTCACTGGCCACGTTACAAGAAGCGAAGAAGAGAAAGTGGGAGGTAAAGCGAGTGAGAGTCCAGTCCTTGAGTGAGACTGAAGGGTGAGAAAGGAACGACGAGACACGGAAGCTCTTAGCGGTTTATATGCGCAGGGAAAGAGTCATAATTCAATTTTGACGTCGTCTGAGCCATAGATCTCCGCCCACACCCTCTCACCCGCAGACAAACGAATGATTTCGCATCGGAGAACCGACGAGCGAATTATTTTCTTTATTTGTTTACTTTAAAACACCAACGTGTGCGATCAGTCAGGCCGACGGCGACGCTCCGAATCATGCAGATCGGACGGTTATCGATGATGCCACGCAATCGCTCGTTCGCTAACAGCCCCATCTCTCTCCCTACACCTCTGCCGCTCGCTGCAGTGATTTCTACTGGAGTTGCTGAGCTGGAGTATGTGTGTCTGTTTGTGTGTGTGTGTGTGTGTAATCCAGCCCGTGCTTCACCTATTCCCTGATCACATTGTGCCGCCAAGGCCGAGGGCTTTTATAAGCATGCTAATTCAAACCCCGCCCTCAGGGATACCCACAGTGCTTTGTTCCCCCCCTGCTGTAGGCAGTATGCCGCTGCAGGGAGTGTGATCTAATCAAGTGCTTATGGGAGGGAGAAAGTGGATGGATAGAAAGTTACTGAGTCGCCACTTGAGTCTCAGGCTGCTTTCCTTTCCCCGCTAACCCTCCTTCGATTTTACTCTGCCATTTTTCTTTCACGCTCTCTCTGCCTTTTCTCCACTAAGGAAATGGAAAAAAACAAAGGAAAGCGTTTCTTCTATACACTGGCCGCTTTATTAGAAACGTCCACCTCATACTTCCTCTCACTGGCCACTTTGTTAGAAACGCCCACCTTGTACTTCCTCTCACTGGCCACTTTATGAAGTGAAAGTGACTCTTTGTCATTGTGAACACACTCAAGCACCACAACAAAATGTGACCTCTGCATTTAACCCATCACACGTGCTGTGACGTACACGCCCCCGTGTGTTCCATGTGTCAATGTTTGAGTTGTCTGCGTGTTCATCTTAGTCACGCCCCCGTCAGCTGTCTCGTGTTTCCCTGGTGTTTTCAATTTATGTTTAGTATAAATACCCCTGTGTTTCATGTCCTCATCGCGTTTCGTTAAAGGCCCTCTATGTCATTGAACCTGCCTAGTTTGTGTATTCGTGGATTCCTGTTTAGTTTTCTAGTTTTGTTTCTTGTTTTGTGTTTTCTCGGTTTTGTATTAAATCCTTCATCTCTTACCCCATCCCGGCATTGCGCTTGTTTCCGCATCATCACCGACACTTCCTGACAGAATGAAATGCTGAAAAATGGAAACAGCAATCTGGGAGCAAGAGGTGGAGGAATGGAAGAAATCCTAAGGAGGGTGAGAGCTTATTGAATGACATTAAGCGGGCCGAGGCGAGATGTGGGGAACCTGAACTGGGCGAGCTTAGGAGACGATTGGGCATGCTAGTGTGGCAGAGCCAAAGGGGATTTGAGCCACCATCGGCTACTGGCGAAGCTTCACGAAAGTGTTCGAAGCGCAAGGAGAAGTGTATTGCCGAGCCGGTAGTCGAGGGAGCCCCCGAGACAGCTCTGTAATGAGAAAGGGCAGCCCACAAAAGCTCCACCCCCAGGGTGCTAGAACTGTCCAGCGTGCTGCTGGGAGACATGCAGCACCTGGTGTCAGGCGAGCGGGAACCTCAGTCTTCGCCCCAGGTAGAGAATTGGCGGACGGCTACAAGGGGAATCTCGACTCAAACTTGGCTGCGCGTTAAGGTGGAAACCTCAACACAAATGTCAAATTACGTCTCCAGGGAGGTTTCCACATCCGGGAACCCCACCTCCACGCCACTCCACGTCGCCGATGTTACGCGTCACGTCACAGACAGTGCGAGTCGAGTCGACGAATCAAGGAACCGAGTCGACCAATCGAGGAACCGAGTCGACGAATCGAGGAATCGAGTCGATGAACCGAATCACAGAGTCCCCGAGTTGACGAGCAATGCCTATGCGTCAAGGAAGCCAGAGGAATCTGCCTCTGCATGTGAAAGGCAGCAGAGTCCCACCCTCACAGCGCTGAAGCCGCTGTGTCCCGCCCTCGAGGTCCTGAACCCAGAGAGAACCACGTCACCGTCGCAGTCACCGCTCAGCTCCGCCCTGTCTTCGCTGTCACCGCTCAGCTCCGCCCTGTCTTCGCTGTCACCACTCAGCTCCACCCTGTCTTCGCCATCAATGCCCAGCTCCGCCCAGAAGTCTCTGTCTACGCCCAGCTCCACCCTGACGTCACCATCTACGCCATGTGTTGCGTGCACATCACTGTCTCCGGCTCGTTCCCCCTGGACGTCGCATGCATCTCCTGGCTCTGCCCAGACATCGCGTGCGTCTCATGGCTTCGTCTCTGAGCCCAAGGGGTTCAGGACAGGAGCTTGTCAGCTTGGACATTTGTTTCCTCAGCCCGGAACTGTGTTTCACCAGCTTGGACCTGTGTTCCCCCAGTCCATGTCGCAGTCTGTGTTCCCAATGTTAGTACTTGTTATTTATCCTATGTTAAATATCTTGTCTTGGTTTCTGTCCTAGTTGCATGTCTGAATTCCCTGATCTTTGTCTGTTAGTTTTGGCCTTGTCTTCACTGTTGCCGTTCTCATGGGTCAACGCCTCGGTTGTGGGAGGGGTTTAGCACATCGGGACGTTGCGCCTAGGGGGAGGGCTATGTGACGTACACGCCCCCGTATGTTCCATGTGTCTATGTTTGAGTTGTTTGCGTGTTCGTCTTAGCCACGCCCCCATCAGCTGTCTCGTGTTTCCCTGGTGTTGCCAATTTATGTTTAGTATAAATACCCCTGTGTGTCCTCGTCGCATTTCATTAACATCCCTCTATGTCATTGAACCTGCCTAGTTTGTGCATTCGCGGATTCCTGTTTGGTTTTCTAGTTTTGTTTCTTGTTTTGTGGCATCCGCCACCGCATCATCACCGACATTTCCTGACACATGCACACGTGGAGCAGCGGGCAGCTACCAACAGCATCCGGGGAGCAGTGTAGTGGGACAGTACCTTGCTCAAGGGTACCTCAGTAGTGCCCAGGCAGGGCCGGGACTCGAACCTACAACCTTCAGGTTTCAAAGGCAGCATCCTAACCACTAGGCCACCACTGCCCATTGTTAGAAACACCCACCTTGTGCTTCCTCTTGCTGGCCACTTTCTTGGAAACACCCACATTGTGCTTAATCTCACAGGCCACTTTATTGGAAACACCTACCTTGTGATTCATCTCACTGGCCACTTTATTAGAAACACCCTAATTGTGTTTCCACTCGCTGGCCACTTTATTGGAAACACCCACCTTGTGCTTCCTCTCGCTGGCCACTTTATTAGAAACACCCACATTGTGCCTCCTCTCGCTTGTCACTTTATTAGAAACACACTCATGTTTTATCCCGCTGGCCGCTTTATTAGAAACACCCGCCTTGTGCTTCCTGTCGCTGGCCACTTTATCAGAACCACTCGCCTTGTTCTTCCTCTCCCTGGCCACTTTATTAGAAACACCCACCTTGTGCCTCCTCTCGTTGGCCACTTTATTAGAAACACCCACCTTGTGCTTCCTCTCGTTGGCCACTTTATTAGAAACACCCACCTTGTGCCTCCTCTCGTTGGCCACTTTATTAGAAACACCCACCTTGCGCCTCCTCTCACTGGCCACTTTATTAGGACCACCCGCCTTGTTTTTCCTTTCGCTGGCCACTTTATTAGAAACACCCACCTTATGCTTGCTCTCGCTGGCCACTTTATTAGAAACACTCACCTTGTGCCTCCTCTCACTGGCCACTTTATTAGAAACACCCACCTTGTGCTTCCTCTCGTTGGCCACTTTATTAGAACCACCCGCCTTGTTCTTCCTCTCCCTGGCCACTTTATTAGAAACACCCACCTTGTGCCTTCTCTCATTGGCCACTTTATTAAAAACACCCAACTTGTGCCTCCTCTCGTTGGCCACTTTATTAGAAACACCCACCTTGCGCCTCCTCTCACTGGCCACTTTATTAGAAACACCCACCTTGTTTTTCCTTTCGCTGGCCACTTTATTAGAAACACCCACCTTATGCTTGCTCTCGCTGGCCACTTTATTAGAAACACCCGCATTGTGCTTGCTCTCGCTGGCCACTTTATTAGAAACACTCACCTTGTGCCTCCTCTCACTGGCCACTTTATTAGAAATGCCAGGGAACGTACTGTATATTTCACTTTGATTGTTGAGGAACATGTATATAATGATAGCACGTACTGCCGGAAAGCAGAGGTTCTAGATTTTCCACATCCTTTATGCTCTTTTATACTTCACCCCCTTTGCGGCACCGCTATACATTTTTTATCGGGTAAAAAGCTGTGGATATGTGTTAAAAGTGTGGAGAGTGGTTCCCCCGTGGCTGCTCGAATGTATATGGTCTCAGAGCCGTGTAACACGTCAACATTCATTTGTCATGTCCTCATATTAAACCCATGGTTCACCCTCTGATCACATTTGACAGTGAAGCGCTGGTGAGATTCTCTTCTGGGGAAAAAGACGAGGGGAGAGTGAGCAGGTCAGAGAGGAGGCAGATAAACAGACGAATAGAAAGAGAGATGATAACCTGCTCAGTTTGCACAGTAGAACACGCTGTGAGGCGTCTGCCTTTAGCCTGATCTGCAGAATGGATTAGTAAAGGAAAGGAGGAAGTGAGGCCTTCAGTCGCTCACTGTGGCAAGAGAAGCTTGATACAGGCTGATCGGGGAGGTGTTTGACTCAACAACACATATGCAACACACACACACACACACATAACATATCAGAGTGTAAGGAAGAATATAGTAAATGTTTCCTTTATTATTATTATAAGAAGAATTGATAGTAATATTTTGTTTAGAATTATTATTAATATTATTATTATTATTATTATATAACAATAAAGCAATCTATATTACAATTTTAATTAGAATTGTTCTGAAAAACAGCCAACAAAAACAGCTACAACAATAGCAACAATGATAAAAATAATAAAGCAATTTATAGTGAAATAAATTTAGAATTATTAAAAAAAAAGAAAAACAGAAACAGAAACAACAACAGCAACAACAACAATAATAATAATAATAATAATAATAATAATAATAATAATCATCATCATCGTCGTCATCATCATCATCATCATCATCATCAGAATTTATAAAGGTTTTCTGTATAGAATGATTCTAACAATACTAATAATATTCGTTTTTTTAGTCTTTTTTAAAAACTTTAAAATTAACTTTTTCTTAAGCTACAAAAAATTGTTCTACAATTATGACAAGTTAAATAACCTTTTTGGTTCACTTTTAAAACTGTATGTCCTTAGAGAGCAAACAAATATATTTTTGGGTGTAAAAACACCTAAAGGGCTTCCATTCCTTCCGTATTTTCTGAAAAGCCATTCCCAAGTTTAGGAGCTGTATAAGAAGATGATCTTCCACCAGATGAGCTGTGAGTGATCCCAGGAATCTGCAGAAAGCCTGTCTCAGCTGAGCAAAGCTGAAAACAGAGCCCTGTGGGACACCGTATTGCACTCATATTGCACGTTCAGAACGCCACCTTTATAACCCTCCCCACACAGTTTTTTTTATCTATAACACCTTCAAGGTGTAGTACAATATTTTTCCTCCTCCTCAAAATCTTAATCTAGTCACAAGTGAGATTACCAGCATGCTTCTGCTTCATCACAGCGTATCTTGTGCATAAGGATGAGTGTGTAAAGGGATCTTTATACACTGGGGATCTTTGACACTACTCCACCTGAGCCCTTCAAGTGTCATTAGTGCACTTCCAGCGTGTACCTGTGTCTGTAACGAGCGTTGTGCACCTGCACGTCACTAAAACTCACTGCTTGTTATTCTGAAAACATGTCCAAATGGCATGAAAATGTGGAATGTGCTGGTATTAAACTAGCAAAACCATGGTGTCGCGCTTTCCACTGGTGCAAATTGAAGCCTGAAAGCAACTTTTTTTTATTGTGAACACACTCACAATGAAATGTGACATCTGCATTTGATGCATCACATGTACACATCTGGAGCAGCGGGCAGCAATCAACAGTGCCCTAGGAGCAGTGTAGTGGGATAGTACTTTGCTCAAGGGAACCTCAGTTGGGCCAGGGCCGGGACTACTTTCTGTTCACAGAGGGCAAGGTTCTAACAACTAGGCCTCCACTGCCCTAGAAGTCACCATAGGCCACCATACTGTAGGGGTCTTGAAGTTACTGGGTCATTACAGCAGAGTCAGTTTTGCATGTCCATGTAGATTCCAGTCTGAACATAGCATTTAGTTCCACATTTCATGCTGGATTGCTTTATAAATGCAGTATAGGGCAGCCAATCAAAGCAGAGACATTTACATATACCAGTAACAAAAATAGCCATTTAAAAGGGATAAAGACTGGAAAGTGGTCATGTAAACTTTACAACTGGTCACAATTGTTCTTAATCACTTGTAACACTGAGCATCCGATCTCTCTCTCTCTCTCTCTCTCTCTCTCTGTACTGAGCTACTCTGTTAAGATTCCAGTGATCCTGTCCCATCCTGTTGTCTGGACCAGCTTGTCCCATCCTGACATCCTACTTCTGGTAGAAGTTTTTACGGCTGGAACCCAATCACTTCTATTGAGGAGAACCCACACAAACTGCCCAATTTTTACCAAACTGATCAAAAGTCATTGTGACACTTGTACACTAGGAACTGCTGCTGCCTCTTTACACTGAGATTATTATTATTATTATTATTATTATTATTATTATTATATTTTTTCTTTCTTTATTATTGTTATCTAGTGTCAATCAGAGGAGGATGGGTTCCCCTTATAGGGGGAAGCCTTGGTTCCTCACAAGGTTTCTTCCTACATCTTAGGGAGTTTTTCCTCAACTCTGTCGCTTTTGGTTTTCTCATTAGGAGCTCGAACCCGGATTCTGTAAAGCTGCTTTGTGACAATGTCAGTTGTAAAAAGTGCTCTAGAGATAAAATTGACCTGATGACTGTTTTTGTTATACAAACCTACACAATTTAAATCTTAATCTAAACTTAAATCTGAATTTAGGTTAAAAACAAAACAACTTAAAATATAAGGAAAAGCATAATTTAACATTACATTGACAATTTTACACCAGTCAGCTATAACATTACCACCACCTGCCTAATGTTGATGATTTCATTGTCTCGCACACCTTAACACATTTTCCTAAGCTTTGTGGCCTCTTGATCTCTTTTGGTCCATATGGTCTCTGAACCTAAGGCCTATCTCCCTCTCAGAATACAATAATACCAGATTATTGCTAGGTTACAACGGTCATTCTTCAGTTAAACATGGTGGCACCAGAAGCTACTTCTGTGCTCACAACCTCTACCTTCCTTTGAAGGCCTCATGCTCGGACTGAGAACCTCTATTTCACTGAGCTAACACCTGTTTCTCCTGACTGTGCCATTTTTTTGCCCACTTACTGTACTTCAGCTCTCTTGAAACATCCCTTGCAAAGAATTCAGGTGAACTGACCTTTTCCTTGAACAACTGCCAGCACGAAGCCTCAGTTTGGTGACCCTGACGTGACCCTCCTGCTGCTGAAACAGCTCTGACTGTGCTGCACTGTGTGTTCTGACCCCTTTCTATCAGAGTCAGCATTCACTTTTTAAACCACAGTAGCTCTTCTGTGAGAAACAGGCTAGCCTTCACTCCCCACCTGCATCAGTGAGCCTTGGGTGCCCATGACCCTGTTGCAGATTCACCAGTTGTCCTTCCGTGGATATTTTTTGGTCGGTACTAACTACTGCACACCTGGACAACTCCACAAGACCTGCTGTTTTGGAGATGCCCTGACTCAAAGTGAACTTTGTCTTCTCAGCCATACACATGTATATGGGGAGACGACATGACTCAGGGTTTAGTGTGTTACACATACACATAGTGCAAATAAAGAAAGACAATTTGCTTAGACGTACAAAACAAATGTAAGGCTTGTATTAAGGCAACTGGACACAAGTGCGTGTTGAAGGTTTACACTACCATTGCCGTACAGTTGCCAATGGTTACTTAGACTTGAGTACCTGGACTTGAGCAGCAGCTCACAGTGTGTAGAAGTCAAGAAAAGTCAATTTCTAACAGTAAAACTGGTAGTCACAAGTTACAAAGAACAATAAGCACAGCACATCGACTTCAAGAACTGACTGTTCACTTGCTGCCTAATATATTCCACCCCCTAAATGGTGCCATTGTAATGAAATAACTAGAGAGTCAATGTTGCTCACTTCACCTGTCAGTGGTGTTAATGGGATCAAACATCACTCCAGACTCTTCTCCTTCATTATTCCTCAATGGTGAAATGAGCTGCCCAGTTACATTAGATCTGCAGAATCTCTCTCCACATTCAAGAAGCGTCTCAGGACTCAGCTGACTCTTTGTAGCACTCACTTCAGTGTTGCCCTGTGCAGCATTGTTCCTGTGTCTTGGAAGTTGCTTTGGATAAAAGCGTCAGCCAAATGAATAAATGTAAAATGTAATGTTATGGCTGATTGTTGTACAATGTTGTGATGTGATGTCTCTGTCTGTGTCTCTCTGTCTTTCTCTCTCCCTTTTTTTTTTGCGTTCAAAGGCGCCACATTAGCGGGGCGGTTGCAGATATCATCACGGCTCGGCTCAGGGAGTACAGGCTCGATTCAGGCCGATTAGAGACGGGTTTTGATGGACAGAGAGCTGGTCACGGCCTTGCTTTTGATACAGGGTGTTCAGTGTGGTCCCACTGATAAGCCCTGTGTGATGTAGGGCAGAAGGCCACAAACCTGATTTGCCCAACATGGTGAGCCACACACACACACACACACACTGTATGAAATCACGAGAATACATTCATTTCATGGAGGTGTTTGGTGTATTTAGTTGTGCACCAAAGACGACCCTTAGGGTGAAGAACCGTGAGTAAAGGGCTTCATTTTGTGCGGCCGCAAACTGCAAAAAAAATTGCAAAAAATCTCAGGTCACATTCTCCAAACTGCACAAAATGACCTGTTATAAATTATCCATGTCTTTCTTCCCTTTTCGGGTCTATGGAGCTGTTCTGGATGCTGCACACAATATTTTCACATTTCTAACAGACAAAATTCTTGGCTGCTAGTCTTACACAACAGCACAGTATGAGGTGATTGTGAGGCTTCGAAAGAAGGAAATAGGACGCAAGTGCAGGGTAATGACAAGTTACCCTGCTACAGTGGTTAGCGCTGTCACCTCACAGCAAGAAGGTCCTTGGTTTGATCACTGGGTCGGCCACGGGTGCCTTTCTGTGTGGGTTCTCCGGATTTTCCCAACTCTCCAAAGGCTGCAGTAGGTTGACTGGATTGTCTAAATTGCCCATGGGTGTGTGTGTCTGTGTGAATGGTTGTCTGTCTATGTGTTGCCCTGTGATGGGTGAACACCACCTTGGGCTCATAACCTGAGATGAAGTGAAGTGAAAGTGGCAGCAAGTGAACAGTCAGTTCTTAGGGTCAATGTGCTGGAAGCAGGAGTGTAACAATCTAAATCACTTTGACAAGAGCCTTATTGTGATGTTCTAGACAGAGTCAGAGCATCTCCGAAACTAGGTGTTCTAGGTGTGCAGCAGTTAGTACCTACCAAAAGTGATTTAAGGAAGGACGACTGGTGAATCAGGCAAAAGGATCGTGGGCACCCGAGGCTCACTGATACATGTGGAAACACACAGTGCACGACACTCAGAGCTGTTTCAGAGGCATAATGAGGGTGTCAGCATATGTGCCCTTGGACCAGTAGCTGCAGTAGTGCACCCCCTGTTGGCTATCTAGCTTACTAATGTGCTGATGCTTATTAATCCAACTCAGGAGTTCACAGGTCACATCGAGGATTTCCACGAAACAAATAAAAGCCAATTTATTTATGTGGCCATGCAAAGTTTCCAACTGTTTTTCTTTTCTGTGTTCTGAGATTTGCCCCATCAGCTTCTAAATGACAGGTTATTGCACTTCATGTTGGTAATTCATTGCTGATCTATTCAATATACTGGATTAAACGATTTTTATGCACACGGAGTTGAGCAAATCTCTGTTTGTGTAGGTGATGATTATGCCGAAAGGGAAAACAGATGGAGCATTAACTCAGTCAGAGGGATCAAAAAGGCCTGTGTGTCCTTTACACTCCTCTTCACAATTTTACTCTGTAACAGAATCTCAATGCTGTTTGACTCACCAGAGATAGCGCAGCACTCTCAGCGCTCATGAATACACGTACGTGTGTGTGTGTGTGTGTGTGTGTGTGTGACAGGAGTGGAGATAGAGGCTAGCTGCTGCCCACGGTGACACTAATTAGCTACGTATTTGCAAATGACAGGGAAGAAGTCAGGACTAGGTGGCACAGTGGCAGATCAAACTGACCTTTAACTTCAACTGTGATTAGAGGCAGCTGGTATTTAGAGAGAGAGAGAGATAGAGAGAGAGAGAGAGAGAGAGAGAGAGAGATCTGTGTAAGATTGCATGCATGCGTGTGCTGCTGTGGTGTGTATGCGACAGTGTGATAGGCCACTGCTCCCGAAGCTGCAAAATTTATAGCTGCTGGCACCATGTGTTAGTGGGTGAACAGCACAGGAACATGCACAGTACACACACACATACACACACACACACATGCACACACACACTAACCCTCTGTGTGCTTTCCAGTCATTCTGTTTTCATTTCAGCGACAGAAATGAAAAAATGAAATATGAATGGATTCACTTTTCAAGATCCACACACCAGAATAAAAGAAACAGTTCAGTTTCAGTGTCAAAAGAAATGTACAATTTAAAAAATGTAAAAAAATTACATTTTTATTACCAAAGACATGTTTTCTGTATCTTTTTGGATGTTTATGGCTTGTGGGCAGTTGCGGCATAGTGGTTTGGGACTTGCCCATGTGATCAGAGGAACGCAGATTCAAGTCCTGGCCCAGGTTCCACTGAGGTTCCCTTGAGCAAGGTACCGTCCTGCTACACTGCTCCCCGGGTGCTGTTGGCTGTTGACCGCTGCTCCACATGTGGATGTGTTGATTGCAGAGGTGATGGGGTGTGTTCACAATGACAAACAGTCACTTACACTATCGAAACAAAGGCCGAGTCCTAATGTCATGGATCCTCACTAACAATCGGAGACTACAGAGTGAGAGCAATAGAAAGGGTAGAGGTCATCTTGCCTCATTAACACACAGGTAATAAGGAACATGACAAAAGATTAGATTAGATTAAAACAGAGTCAAGAGAACATACCATCACCTTCTTCATGAAGCTGGAAGATTAGCAGTGCAGGCCTAGCGTCATCTTTGCTAGCATGCTAACACCACATTAGCCTATAGGTTTGATCGTGACAAACGTGTGCAGAGGTTAAACGAAGTGAAGCCGCATGCACCAGCATTTTCCTCATTCTCTCCACATTAAATCCCGCTGAGAGGGACGGAGTTAAACTTCTCAGACATGTGAGGAGACTTTTTAGTGGTTGAACCAGTTGCACTTTAGCCTTTCTGCTGAGCCCCAGTAGTAGGTGGCTTCTCCAGCCTCAGGAAATGATCTCTTCAAAAAGACGGTTCTCCGCAAGCCCTTCAAGATAAAGTATCACCTTCACACACACCCGCTACCCAATAATCCTAATTGCTGTCAAGTAGATTAATCAGCGCTTATGATTCCTCTTCATTTTATTTATGTTCCCGGGCACAATGAAGTTATTCAGATGTGTTCGGCGATGGCAGGGTCTTCTGTTTCTCTCCTTGAGCCGCCGTTTCATTAATGAAGCACCTGCCACCCTCATAACTCACATTAAACAGCCATGGAGCTATGCATTCATTAGTGCAGTATCAATGCAACCCTTCATTTCCCTCTCTCTTCCTTGTCTGCTCTCTTTCAAAGTGGCTCATGTTTTAATTTTTCTGCTATTGAAAAAAAAAAATCGGATGGAGAGTTTTAATTAGCGCAGAGAGGTAAGAGAAAGAGAGATTCTTCTAGACGCCGACCCAACTTAATTTGTTTACACAAAGAGGTAGCGATGTAGCGTGAGATATGGGCACAGGTGTGCTGCGGGCAGAGGCAATGATAATCAGCACCCAATTTACACAACCTCAGTAAAGCACAATCTCTAGTGTATCATTGCCTTTATATTACAGTTCATGATTTTATGATTCGATTTTGAAACACAGACGACACAAAAAACAATTAACAAGACACTTTTACGCCACGAAAAAAAGTTCCGATCTAGCGCAACTGCGGATTCATGCAATCAAATATACCCTCACAAAAATTCCTGAATGTCCAGACCAGTGCTTCTGTAATTCCACTACTTCCGGTGCTAATGAGTGCAGTGTAGTGTTTTTATACTTGTGTGTATTCTGTGTATTTGTATTGTTATTTGTGTATTAGATATTGACTGCTGTAGACCTGCTGTACACCTGTGTTTCTACCCAAAATATGTTCACGGCAATGTTACAGTCATTAGGCAAGAAAAATTCCCCTAAAGCCAAAGGAAAAAACCTTGAGATGAACCAAGACTCAGTAGCAGAACCCATTCTCCTCTGGGAGATGCCAGACTGAAGGATAGGAAAGTGGTTCTTCTGTGGTATCAGTTCAAAGAAACTTCTTTGCAACTTTATTTTTCAGACGAACTCTTTGTAGACGGTTTTGCTCGATAAAGGGGTTTTGATGCTGATGAACGCTGATCTGCTTTTGGAGTAGATCAGGTGCTCCTGTTCCTCTAGCAGGCAACTTTTTCCTTTTTACAATGTGTCTTTAGTCCTGTCCATCACAGGTCACCCTATGCCGAGAGCTGACCCCCCCCTGTGCACCCTGTCGTTCTCTCCATCGCTCAGTCTGATCTGATCACTCACTTTTCTTCCTCCGCCTGCACTCTCAGGTGTTTCTCTCTGAATCCTGACAGATAGAGCTGACCTTCTGCAGCCTCACACTCTGCTCAATGAGTCCACTGCATACTGATTGATGAAGCAAGGATGGCAGTGCAGTCTGTCTGTGTGTGTCTCTGTGTGTGTGTATGTGTGTGAATGTTTCTCTTTGTGAAACATTGTAGGGACATTTGGCTGGAACCCCCCCCACTGGAAATTATGTTAGAAATTGAGGCTTTCTTTCCATGAATCGTTGCAAATATCTGCACTTAAACATGCGCAATGGAAAAACCTTTAAGATCAATAATGCTAATAATGCTAATAATGTTTTTATGTTTAGCAAAACATCAAGAGCTTTATATTTTCACTGTTTTACATGTGAAAGTGGATCAATGAATAAATCACACAGAACACGCGTCACACAGCCAACGCAGTACAGTTCACTCCAGAGCAGAGCACACGCTACTGACAAACACACACTCGCTGTTTGTCCTGCAGCGCTGTACAACACATCTGTTACACACACTAAACACGCATCACAGCAAAACTGACAAAAGTCAAATGAACAAACAAAGCACTATCACAACAGCGCCCCCAAGCCTTCAGCAGGGCACCAACAGTTTGTTGGGTTCCTTGGATCACTTCTGGTAGGTACTAACTACTGCACACCTGGACCACTGCACAAGACCTGACATCCAGGAGATGCTCTGACTCAGTCGTCTAGAACCTCACTTGTCAAAGTGGTTAAGATCCTTTTGCTCCTGCTTCCAGCACAACGACTTCAAGATCTGACTGTTCACATGGTGCCTAATATATCCCATCCCCCTGACACATGCCATTGTGAGTCAACGTTACTTCACCTGTCAGTGGTCTTAATGTTTTGGCTAATTGGTGTTATTTGTGTTGTGCTCTGATTAATTGCACACATTGCAATAGTCACAAAAGGGGGCTTCTTTACATTATACATAACGCATATACACATATGACACACACACACACACACACACACACACACACACATATATATAGATTTAAACAAGTTTATTTTTGTGTGCGTGTGTGTGTGTGTGTGTGTGTGTGTGTGTGTGTGTGTGTGTGTGTGTGTGTGATGGCCTGTGTCACGCTGAGTTGATCTGAGTGCAGGTGTGTTTGTGATTCTCTCTCTCGAGCGCTGCGGCCCGTCCACTCGATTTATTTATCTGCCCTCCGGCAAACAAACACACCCACCCACACACACCCACACACACTCAGACATACACACTCAGACATACACACACACAGGTTGGGGAAAGCAGGAACTGACGTTTAACGAGCTGAGGCCAGTTTGATTTTGCTTCTGCTTGCTAATGCAGTTTGGAGACTTTTTGTGGGAGAAAGTTTGCTGGTGAGTTGCTGGTGTTTTGTTATCGCCCCTGTTGATGTTTGTCCAGGCGGACGCGTCCACAGAAGAGCCTCTGGTGGCATGTCTGGCCCTGTGAGAGCGAACGAGAAAAGAATGGAGAGAACAACATCGGGGACAAAGCGTGCAGGCCAGCAGCTGGTGACTGGTGTGTCCTGTTTCTGAGCAAAATGAAAGATTCATCGGACTCACTGTGTGTGTGTGTGTGTGTGTGTGTGTGTGTGTGTGTGTGTGTTTGTCAAGTTCATGCTGTGCTCTCTCAGCAGGATATAGAGAGATGGTAGAAGACAAAGAGAGAAAGACTGAGAAATGTGATGAAAAAGGGCCCAAACACAGATCTGAAAAGTGTGTGTGTGTGTGAGAGAGGGAGAGAGAGAGAGAGAGAGAGAGAGAGAGAGAGAGAGAGAGAGAGAAAGAGAAAGAGACAGAGTGTGTGAGGAGTTATGATCTCCAATCTCTCAGAAATCCTTACAGAAACCCCACACCGCTCTAATACCACTCTCTGTGCGCAGATTTATGGGTATCTGTTGCTATGTGCCAGTATGTAAAGTTAGTAGACATGCCTTCATGTAAAGCTAGCATGAATGCTAGGATGTGAAGTTAGTATATGTGCCAGTGTTTAAAGTTAATATGCATGCTATTATGTAAAGTTAGCATGCATGTCAGTATGTAAAACTAGTATAGATGCTACTTTGTCAAGTCAGTGTGCATGCTGGTATGTCTGCTAGTTTTTGGAGTTGGTATTAATCTAAATGTATAGGCTGAGTAACTTTTGCTGTGTGGAACTTTGTATACTGTGTGTGTGTGTGTGTGTGTGTGTGCGCGCACGGATTCAGTAGTGTGATGTCTGAGTAAGGCCCATCACTCAGCAGTGATGAGTGGGCTATTTAAAGTTTATGGTGTGTGAAAACAGCCTGTGATTGGCTGCCTGAGCGCTGGCTTCCTCTGCTGTTTCCTTCATACTGCATCATGCCAGAACTGACAATGAGTTGTCTGGGGCAGCCGCTGGGATGCCTGTGTCTTTTTAACCATGTAAGAGTTGTTGTTGCTCTTTTTGGAAACTGTCACTGTCATATTAACGCACTGTCACTTCAATGTTTTCTACATCGTCTGAAAATGTCAGCTGTCCTTTTGGTTCACAACAGACGGACCAGTAAAATGATCCAGAACTGGAAGAAAACCATATTTTTTAACGTGCAAAAATGTTCGTCCTGTGAAGTTACCATGTTAACAATATGAGGATTTGTTTTTCAGACCAGATGCTTTATAACTGCTCCCATAAGAAACCCCCGCAGGAAATGGGCCCTTAAAATGACCAAATTTATCAATTTTCATAAGGAACCCCCTCCCCCCTCCTTATTGCCCACCCACAAGCCCGCCCACTTCTCCTACGCCACTAACACATTTTGTTATGCAAATGATGATTATCCCTCAGCTCCTGAAGATGACAGGAGAGTGTAACAGTGTGTTCTACTGCTATATTAAATATATGTAACAATCCATTTAAATCTGTTATTTTGAATTATTGTATAATCTATTTTTTATATAAATATTTTTAAAAATGTAATTTTAAAATACATTTTTTGATTATTTTATTATTTTATGTATTATTTATTATTTTTATTAATATTATTTATTTTTGTTTTCATTATATTATTACCCTGATCTGGCATGAGCGTTATGTATACAACATGTATGTGTCACAGAAGTAAGAAAGAAAGAATATTAAGTAAATTTATTCTTTTTTAAAAAAAAAAAAAATAATTTCATGAATAAGAACACTGCACAACGCTTGTTACAGACACAGGTACATGCGATAAGTGCACTAATGACACCAAAAGGCTCAGGTGGAGCTGCTCCTGTACATGATGTGCTCACACATTTTCACTTCGTGCACGAGCAGCAGGTTCACTTCCTCACCGAACACCCATCTGGTTTATCAGGTAAACACACTATTGTAATAGCACCACGATAGCTCCGCCCCTGCCTCTTAAAGGTGAGGTGACGGGCCAATCTAAATGGTTTAGTACATGTTACGCCTATGAATTATTAGGAGATATTAACTTTTCAAATGTTAGTTGCGTTAAACTTTGTGTTCTTTTTGGAGAGAAAAGGTTTATCCTGACCTGCTTCTTATACGGGTCATATTTGTCCAGTCTCTTTCTGAGTGTAGACATACACACCCTGATGCCAACAGCTGCAAAAGTTACCTGCAGATCTTGCAACGAAGGCCTGGGGCCCCTTGAGACGTCTTGTCACATGAGCAGTGCAGTGAATCTTCACATCTCGTCACACGACCAAATGAATAAATAAATAAATAAATAAATAAATAAATAAATAAATAAATAAAT
>JBBPDA010112795.1:0-30254 GCA_037974385.1 Arnoldichthys spilopterus
CACACACACATACACACACACACACACACACACACACACACACACACACACATACACACACATACACACACACACACGCCTTTTTCTGTAAAAAGCAATGTTGCATTTGCAGCAGTTCATTTATTTGTCACACTACGCTTTTCCACTGTACAAGTTTGAACCGCTGTATGGTCTAAGCCAGAACACCTAAACATTCAATATTTGTACAACACAGTAGTAAATATTAATTAATCCCTCAATTTCCATATACAGTGCTTTTTATATAAAATGTCAGTGTTTTAGAAAAGAACAATTTGGCTCATAATGTTGGGTCAAACTTTTTTTCTCATAAACACAAGGTTTTAAAGACACTGGCACATAGATGCCACTTAAGAGCTGTAAATGAATATGGCCATATATAGCTAAACTAATATATAATACTAAGGATTAATGCTAAAGATTAATTCAGGCCCCCTAGTGGTAGAGACTGGTGTTTCAGTGAGGTATGGCTTTTAAAATGTGTACTATGAGGAAACACAGGAAGATGCTTATGTGTAAAATGTTAAGTCTTAGCACCATGTCATCATTGTCCAGGGCAAACCATGCATTGTCAGTTTTCTCTGTTTTTATTTTCCCATGTCAAGTGAACACATTAGTCTCACTTTACATTGTATGAAACTTTTATGATCAGTAAACCAATATAAATGCTCCTTTTTTTTTGTTGTATATAACTTTTTATACGTCATCATTTTGGTGATGATACATCTACAGAGCAGTGAAATACATGACATATACAGTGACATGACAAAATTATTTGCCTTCTTGTAATGTGATTTTAAAAACAAATCCCATAATAACATGCTGAGATTCAGCACAGCACACTATTGTGGGAGGCATAATGGTTGAAACATAAGAAGTTATATGTCAAGCTACTTGGGTTTTAGCAACATGCTCCTGAAGTGGCAACAGTTGGTAAGGTAAGCAGTTTGGTTTGCTGTAATGAAAATGCAGTGTTAAACAGAACATGGCTACTGTAAAGTATATAGATGTATAAATAAAATATAAATATTTTTTTATTCAATACTTACAGTTAAAATATCCTGAAATCTGATTGTGTCTGCTTTCAAAGGTTTTAGGCAAACATGTTACATCATATTTATCTCATCAGGGAATGTGATTTGCCTGTAGGATTTACAGTCAAGTTTACGGTAAAATGTAACGAGGTGGTTTTTGTGTAAATAATGTTGCAAAAATTTTTTACTGTTTAAACATTAATGTTAATACAGTTTGAAGAACAGAGTTTTGGCTTCTGACTTCGTGCTGTATTGGACTTTGTCAGCAGCACACCTGGTTTAATGTAATGAGGGATGAATTTACTGAATTATAGCTTATATATTATTTTTAATAAACCTATAAGTGTTTTTTTTGTTAACAGTAATGGTAAAGGCAATGTTTCACTGAGAACACACAACGAATTCGAATGCAAAATTTGTTTTCTGTCTGGTTATGTGGTTCTTGTCTACAATGAAAAACCCAGGTAACGTATTTGATAAAAATAGTTCTGTATAGCAGCAATAGGAGAAGGTTGATGTTAAAAGTTATAGAACCATAAGAGTGAGGTAACTGTATGTAGTAGTTTTGCTTGTGGGGAGGTTTGGAAAAGTTCCAGTCTAATCTTAATGTTTAAAAAAAAAAAAAAAAACCTACTGTAGATATTGGGCTTTTGACTTTTTGTGCACCCTTGTACATACTAAATATTATGCTTTGGTAGAAAAGGCTGTAATGCAGTTTTCTCAGTAATTTTGGATATCAGTGTTGCACTAGAGAAGAAGGAACAATATAATAACAGCTCAAAACTGCTAAAAGTAAAACAGACATGTGGAGAGTGATTGCTATTACCCTCTGCTGATTCCTGCACAGGTTGATCCAGGTTGCAGGTCAAGGAGATTAAAAAAAGTCTCCATTATCCCTTTACACTGCCTTTTAGCCCTTTATCCCTCCACTGTATCCCAACAGCTTCCACATTTCCTCTCCTATTTGTCCCAGCAGTTCTTTAGTTGCGCTCAGCCTGCTGAGCTGGGCAGATCACAGTGAGGCTTCCCTACACATCCCCCCTGCTGTGAAGAGCTGTCTCCTGCCATCAGGACAGCAGAAAGCAAGCAATGAATAAGAGGGGACAGAAACGAGGTTGGCTGAGGAGAGGGTTTTCCCCCCAGGGAAATAAGGGTGCACCCGTCAAGTTTTGCAGTGACTGTGCACGTTCTGAACTTGCAGCAGGAACCCTCTGTCGCATGCCTTCCCTCCAGGGGAAATGACATCAAACACGCAACAGCCAGAGGAAAGAGCATGCCACAGCTAGCCATGCGCCTGACTGAACATGGGGGTGCTACATGAGCTAAAGGACAGGCAATGTTGCGGGAAGGCTCCTGTCACATCACATCAGCAGTGATGTTCATTAAACACACAATTTGATCTTTTACTCCGCATGACCTCTCAGTGCACTAACAGCAAGCGGCCGTCAATGGCATTTATTCTATTGGCAGTGCCAAAAGATGACCGCGGCTGCTGTGTCTGTCTGAGATTAACCATTAGTAATTGCTACATAATTACAATAAATGGTCTAGTTAGATTATTAATTACATATGATTTACAATCTATTTTGATGTGGTTATTTCTTGTAAATTTGATTTTTGTTTGAGTTTTAATTAAAAAAAAATGTAAAAATGTAATGTGATTTTTTTTCATGGAAATACATATTAGTATTGTCAATATAATATTGTAATAAAAGCTAAATTGTATGTACAAACACAGATGTGGTATCTATCTATCTGCACTTTAGAGAAGTTTTATATGTATCATACAGTCAAGCACTAGTGCATTGCAGTTGCAGAAAGATTATACGCAATGCAATAAAACATGCTTTTTGAGCTGTAATGAAATTTCATTTGGTTCAACTAGCAGTGAGAAAAGCGACCAGGTTGGATGTTACTCCATCATCTGCACTTCAGAAAAGTACAAATACTGTCAGATAGGACGACCCTTGCTTGTGTTTTACCTGAAGTTCATAAATGACCTGGAATACCTGATGCAAGTTACTAGAACAGTTACTGATGTTAGAACTAATTATTGCTCCAAAAAGCAGGAGTGAATGCTGTGCAGTTATAGCTGCTGCTCCATTGACCATCTGGCATAACTGAGAACTGCCCAAAAATAAACATTTAATCATGCAGTGAGTTTCTCCAAACTGATACACATCTTGAAAGCAGCATGTTAAAAATCACATAAATCTTGCAACATAATTGTATGACACATTGCAACTTACGTACTTGCGTCTGCGTGTGTATATGTTGCAGGTATCAGGTGATCAGTACCCCCACAGACTTCTTCATGGTGATGGAGTATGTGTCTGGAGGAGAGCTCTTTGACTACATCTGTAAACATGGAAGGGTAAAAATTCATTTCCTCAACTATTCAACTTTCTTTTCTGAATAACTGTACATGTTTCCTTGTTTTAGCTTTATTAAACTTAAATTATTATGATAACTGGGTGGTTTTATCCTGCAAAATCCTCCCCAATTTAGTCATGGCCAATTCCACACACTTGTTAGGCCTACCTTCACAGAATGCCACCAAGCTATATGGATGAATGTTGGCACATCCTTTTTTGTTGGCACGTGAAGCAATCCACTGCATCTTTGCAAACTACCTTCAACACACCTTCATTGGACAGCTCAACATTCTTGAAGGAGAGCACTTCTTCAAGTTTCTTCCAGTTTTTTACAGCTAACATTGTACTGGGTTATGAGAAGAGGGAGTGCCACGCAATCCACCTAGATGGCCAGGGATTGATCTCATAATCTGCTGGCAATAATGTCAATTGCTCAGGAGGTCACAATTTCTACATATTATGTCAGAATGTGAGTTTTTAAGCAATGAGTTGCGTGAAGGATACTTTTGCAAGTTCTATCTCATGCCTAAGAAACCATGGTTTAGTAGTGATTTGGAACCTGCTTTGGAGTGGGTATTAATGTTTGACCCATGGCAGTCACAGGGTCATGCATATTCAGTAATACGTTGTCAACCTATGGACTGTGTCAGTGGATTCAGAGTTAGCCCTCAGACTGTATATATTGTTCTGTCATCAGCTATTCACACTGACATCATGCTTGCTTCAGCAAGCTGCAGTATGCAGGTGGATATTTTGTGGTGTGCAGAATGCAGGCTGTATCAGATAAGGGTTGATTGATGGTTAAGCAAATTGTACAGAGACTGTGAGGTAAAACGTTATTCACTCTGCGCATAGCCTTGATTTCCATTTTAATAACTTCTGGTGAGCGTATTTGTGTAATATGTAATAAGTAAATGTTACTTTGATAAAAATCAGCCTTCTTCATGCCCTGGCAGCAACACAGGCAAAACAACATATGATGACAAGGGAATTATTTGTGATGGATATCTCTGTAGTAGTGTGGCTGTGCGTTTGTGTTGGGTGAGGTACATATATTGGTTTATTTGCATTTATAGGACACACACCTCTTTATTCTCTAGGTGGAGGACAACGAGGCTCGACGTTTGTTCCAGCAGATCATCTCAGCAGTAGACTACTGCCACAGACACATGGTGGTTCACAGGGATCTGAAGCCAGAGAACGTTCTACTGGATGGCAGCATGAATGCCAAGATTGCTGACTTTGGTTGGTAGAGAGAGAGAGAGGGAGGGGGGGGGGGGAGAGAGAGAGAGAGAAAAAACTGACCATATAATTACTACAATTACATACACTTATACCAGTTGTTCAGACTAAGTGATGACAGTAACCAAATATCTATTAATTACATTGCAGGGAGAGATATTTAACCTGATCACAAGACAAACATCACCACATACATATAATCATATTTAGAGGAACAAAACATGTCAAAAATGAATTTAAACTTGTTTTTTGGGTTAGAATAACATGTTTAAAAAGAGATTGTGGACTGAACTGTAAAAACAAATTAGCATAATAGTTAGAAGCTTTGTCATTACAATACTGAGAGACAGGTTGCTAAAGATTTCATAAGGTACTGCTCACTTCCCCAATATGCTTTGAAAATAACAGCTAATTATTGTAAAATCTTTGACAGAAGCTTGATTTGTGTCTCTTATAATGTACATTCTTGAAAGCAAGCTGCATTTTTTAGTACTGCAAAGTTTTCACTGTAAATGTACAGTAAAAAAAGAAACTTTTACCGTAAGAAGAAGCTCATATTTTTTGTAGTAGTTTTGGCAGCTTGAATGATTGTTACTCAATTTCCCACTTTTGCCCTGATCTGCTTATTGGCATTCATAACAGACACTCCTTACAAAAGAACAAGCCTTTTTATTCTAAGAGATGATACAGGTTTTCATTAAACAGATTATGCTTAATAATAGCATTACATTTTAAAGGCTAAACCCTCATAACAAACAAATCTAGTTAGCTGTCCTTTGTGTCCAGTCTTATTAACACTGACCCTGTCAATACATCAACAGTTAAATCAAGAAAACGATAAAGCATGATGTTAAATGTAGTTGTCTCGTGTTTCATTTTAGGCCTCTCAAACATGATGTCAGATGGGGAGTTCTTGAGAACAAGCTGTGGATCACCAAACTATGCTGCTCCAGAGGTCATCTCTGGAAGGTAAGAGTCCATGACCTCCTGACCCTGTCACATTTTAGACAGACTAACAGGTTATTCTGGGCTACCGGTTGTATTGTGGATGTGTAATGGTCTGTGCAAACAAAGACATGAGGTCCATTTTATCTGATTATTGTGCATGATTATGTAATGAATGACTGCTTTCTTGACACTACTGCACACAGTAGATGAAAGTAATTACACAGCACGTCACTAGCCAATATTCAGTCAGGACCTTATCTTAAACCTCTTATCAGTTCATCAAATCATTCATCCCATGCCCATGATTTATTTATCATGGGATTTATTTAAGTGTCACAGCTATGACTAAACAGTATACTGGCAAAAAAAAAAAAACAGTCAGTTTGCTGGCAAGAATTAAAACCCCCTATAAACCCCACAAAAAAAACTTCTGCTGTACTGTTTACATTTAGTTGTTTTTTCTTGTTTGTTTGAGTGTCAAAAAAGTACAAGAACATGTTAGAAATCTCTCTGGTTGGGTAGGATGGCTCTCCTTCTCACTTAGCACAATGCTGGCTCGTGTTCTCAATGTGCAGTGAGCAGTTCAGTGGCGCTGTATATAAGTTAAAAGGTTTCAGTACCTGGCTTTACATGACTAGTGTTGATGGTATCATGTGATGGAAGGAGTCCTGGCTAGTGGTTAGAATTTGATCTGATTAGATTGGGGAGTAAAGGGGGCTGCACAAGATCCTAGAACAACAATATATATAACAATATATCATATCACCAACAAATGTCATTAATATTACAAGTGTGGTATTGCTGTAAAATGTGTTCAGCTGTATCTTTGGGGTAAGATCAATAATAAAAAAACAAGGTTAAACTGTGGATGAAGGAAATATGGTTCTGGTAAGCAGAATATATCAGCATGTTTGTTTGAACATAATTATAGTAATTTGAAGAGTTAAAAGGGAATAATGTTTTGCATGTTGAATAATTTAACAGCACATTGCTATTGTTACATATCCTTATAATTATTATACAGCATGTATTGTGTGATGTGTCTGGTAGTATCAGCTGTGTGCCTTCTCCAAAGCTGAAATGAAACCTATGCAACTACTACTAAGTTTGGAGCTAGTTCTGTTAAACACACGTGATCCCCTGCACACACTTTTCCACACTGAGCTGTACGCTCTCTTGCAGACTGTATGCAGGTCCGGAGGTGGACATATGGAGCTGTGGGGTGATTCTGTATGCTCTGCTGTGTGGCACGCTCCCTTTTGATGATGAACATGTTCCCACTCTCTTCAAGAAGATCCGTGGAGGAGTCTTCTACATCCCAGAGTACCTCAACCGATCGGTAGCCAGCCTGCTTATGCTCATGCTGCAGGTCGACCCACTGAAGAGAGCCACGATTAAAGACATCAGGTCAGAGATTCCAAGGGCAATTGTTGGTGCAAAGTTTTACCAGCAATCCAAAGGCAGTCATAAGTCTAGATACCCGATGAAACATACTGTATGACTTTATCAGAACATTTTTATCTAATGGCTTGAGATTTGTTTTCTTCAGTAATGTTAAACAAAATCTATGAAAAGTATGCCCAACCTTCTGACCAGTTCTACATATCACTTACTCAAATTAGAATGGTCTGCTTTTACCCACAACCTTTATAAACACTTTTCATAAATTGTTGGGTTTTTTTCAAATTCCTTATGGGAATTTTTGATTGAGTTGTGCAATTGTCTTTTCCCCAGAGAGCACGAGTGGTTTAAGCAAGACCTGCCTGGCTACCTATTCCCTGAGGACCCCTCCTACGACACCACAGTAGTGGACGAGGAGGCTGTGCGAGAGGTGTGCGAGAAGTTCGAGAGCACCGAGGCGGAGGTTCTCAGCAGTCTGTACAGTGGAGACCCTCAGGACCAGCTGGCAGTCGCCTACCATCTCATTATTGACAACCGTCGCATCATGAACCAGGCCAGTGAGTTCTACCTGGCCTCCAGTCCCCCCACAGGTTCCTTCATCGATGAGGGCATGCAGCTGCCTCCAGGTGTGAAGCCCCATCCTGAAAGGATGCCCCCACTTCTGGCTGACAGCCCTAAAGCCAGGTGCCCACTGGATGCCCTCAACACCACCAGGCCCAAACCTCTGGCTGTGAAGAAGGCCAAGTGGCACCTCGGTATCCGCAGCCAGAGCAAGCCCTACGACATCATGGCTGAGGTGTACCGTGCCATGAAGCAGCTGGAGTATGACTGGAAGGTAAGAGGATATAATGTACTCTACAGTAATGTTACTGTACAGATATCATCTTAGGGGTCACAGATCATGGAATTTTTATTGTTTTTTTTAAATAAAATATTTAAATGTTTGTAGACTTTTGTTATGTTTAGGTTATGTTTGAAATTCAGTCTACAGCAGGTTAGCCCTGCCCATTTACACTGAATGAGTGTTTCAGTCTAGACTTGGAATGAGGCACAACAGGGCAAAGCTGATTTGCTGAAATCGTCACTAATTAAAGTAATTAAAGTCTTTGTAAATAAAACCACAGTCATATTTGGGATCCATCGTTTGTAAGACGTCTTTAGTTTTAGCACTGGAGCAACAAGCATGACCAGTTTGGGAAGTTTAAGGCCACTAGTTAGCACTGTACAATCTCTGTACCTAAGGCAGATGTGGATTATCTTGCTGTTAATTTACTGCTCATATTAACAGGTTAGTGCTTATACACAAGCAGCGCTAACAGCATGGAAGAGCGGCTCAGTGGTGGCATGCAAGCAATACAACATTTACAGAAGAGGCATGTAGCTTGTTTTTTCGGGTTGCTACATACAGCACAACACAAAATACAGTACAATAACATGAAACAGAAACCCATATTTAAAAAAAAGCTAATTATACAATTTATAATTTCTTTATTCAGTGAAATAGTAGTTAAATGTTTTGTGCTGCATGCATATTTATTCAGTGGGTCTACCAGGCTTGAAATGGTTGAAAAGGGTAAACACGTCCTGTGCTTTTTTATGAATTCATCTTTAAAAGGGAAAACAATGCAATTTCATGTCAGAAGTAGCATGTGTGAAACAGACTTAACTCATCAAACACCGCAAATTGTGTCAAGAATCAAACGCAGATTTGATTGTGTTTTATGGCACTATATGACATTCACACTGTATTGCTATCAATAAAAATGGACAAAGCTACAGACAAATTCAGCCTTTAAGATTTCTGGTATTAGTGTCTTTTTAAGTATGTAGCATATTTTTCTTAAGATGTGATGTTAAATGATATTTGATCAGATTTAACTGTTGACAGCTCAGTTGATATTTACCTAATTTTCTAAACATCAAATCTAAAACAAGAAGTAAAGCCTGTCCTTCATGCCTCAAGTTTTCCAGGTAATGTATTCATCCAGTGGATAAAAATGATATAATTCACCGTTTACATTTGAAGGCTGCAGTTGGAAAGGCACATTCCAAGGGACATTAACTGCTGAAGATGTGACTCTGTGACGTTTTATCCACTTTAGGTGGTGAACCCCTATCACTTGAGGGTTCGCCGGAAGAATCCAGTCACTGGAAACTTTGTAAAAATGAGCCTTCAACTCTACCAGGTGGACAATCGCAGCTACCTACTGGACTTCAAGAGCATTGATGGTAACTGCTTCTTCTTTATGAGAGCAGGATACATATCAACAGGGGTGAAAATACAAAAGTAGTGCTACTATTGAATTCTAACATTTAAAAAACCCATATCATGGAAGCTTTAAAAATAGCGTGTTTTGACTTCCCAATCATTTTGTCTGGAAACTGGTCATGTAAAAAAAGAAAAAAATGAATTTTTGGTACGTTATAGCTTCAGATTCATTATTAGTGTCTGAAATGAGTGTGAATATTTGTCATTGTGAACACACTACAGCACAGCACAGCACACAGGGCACCGCATTGACATGAGACCTGTCCATTTAACCCATTCGTGTAGGAGCAGGGCCCGGGGAGCAGTGCCTTGCTCATGATACCTCAGGGGTACTTTTTCCGTTCTGGGATTTTGAACCGATGACCCTCAGGTCACAGGGGCAACTCCCTAAACCGCTAGGCCACCACTGCCCTTGCTTCAGGTTAAAAATAAAAATGTAGAACATGGCTGAATAAAAAATTTAATTACCAGGGTTTCAGTGAATGGTTATGACACTTTTCTGACAATAATTTCAGTCAATTCTGGCTTATTGCCAGAAATCATAACTCACCATTTCCTCTCCCTGCTGTCTCCTCCAGATGACATCATTGAGCAGAAATCTGGCTCATCCACTCCCCAGCGCTCTGGCTCAGCTGCTGGCCTCCACCGGCCCCGCCTCAGTATCGACTCTGCAACTGTTGCCATGGAGATGCCACAGCTGAGCAGCTCGCTACCAGGCTCTCTGCCGGGCAGCACGCCAATGCTGGCACCACGCCAGGGAAGCCACACTATGGACTTTTTTGAAATGTGTGCCAGCCTCATCACCACACTGGCACGCTGAAACACTAACACACTCACACACACAAACCACAAACACACACACAAACACACACACACACAGAAACAGACACACGCACACACCCAAATGCATTCACGCACGATAACGGAAACCTCTAAGGGGTAAAGTTATATGGATCATGGCCTCTTGAGCAGGGGTCCCATGTAAGTCATACCCTCTATAGGGTCAGTTATGATTACATTTCACTCACATACAATCAGCCATGATAGCAAAATTCTCTCCAGCATAGCAGCACAGCATTCTGGGGCCTTCCGAGGCCACGGAGTCCTTCATCCATTTTGTTTTTATATATTTATATAATGTTTTGATAATACTGATTATGTTATAGATGTATTATACAGTCTATTTATATGCTCATATTGATCACGTTAGTCAGATTGCTGTTGATTGCAATGACATACCAAAAATTAAGTTTATATGCATACAAAGAGAGGGTGATTATAATTTTATTAGATATCAGATTATTTATTTTTCAGAGATTCTTTTATGGCATATAGTTGTATTATTTAAGCACTAACTTGTGGAGTGAGGAATTCATCGCAAGTGTCGTGAACAATGGCTTTTAGTGATAAGGCAATACAAGCATGGAGAGTGATATTAGCAAACATGCAAAGGCCAAATCTCACCAAGTACACACCATTAGTGTAGCACAACAGTGACCGCTCCTTATTGTTTATGCTTGTCTAGAAAAAGGCAGAGCTGCATTTGCGAGTTGATGTGTGCAGTGATTTTACCCTTATGTGATGAATATGTGCTTTCCAAGATATTCAGTTTGTGCTGAGGAAGGACCTTTTCACTACTAAGTGCTGTGCCTCACATCAACCTTTCCTCTCTGCCTATAGTTATGTCACAGATTCACACAGAGGTTTGGTATTGCGAGATTATGCCTTAATGTGCTGAAGTTCCTGCCTTGAAAAGACGAATGTGTTAGGCAGAGAGATGCTGGTTAAAGCCTAAACATGGTGCCTTGTTATGGCTATAAGAGGCAGATATGAGAGAGAGAGAGAGAGAGAGAGAGAGAGAGAGAGGGAGGAGAAAATAGGTTGCTTGAGTGGTGTGTTCAGGTGGGGCTGAGATTTCATACTGCACACATTGGCCTTGGCCTCAAGGGGAAATCCATTATAAGCAGTCACAAGGCCTGAGAGTCTGAACCCAGGCCTTTTTAAGACGATTTAGAGCCTGAGAAAGGTAGAGAGAAAGAAAAATTTCAAGTCTGAGAGGAGTAAAAATAGAGAGGGGAGCAAGATTTAGAAAGAGAGGAGAGATGAAAAGTGCTTGCACAGTTTACCAGAGTAGTTAGGTAGTAGCTTAACTTACAAAAAAAAAAAGAACTACACTTTTCATATGGGTATAGATGTTTATTCATGACTGAAATATATTACATTGAGCCTGAGATGGGGTGTATTTGGTGACACCTGGCAAAGAAACTATAGCCACGAACACTTAAAACCATGCATACCTTCCTCTGATGCCTTAAACGGAACACGTTCCCTTGTTTCTGATCTGGGTTATGCTTCAGAACGTTTAGTGTGTGAGACTGTATGTGTGTGTGCATACATAGATCTATTTATTAGATGTGTATTTATTTAACTTCACTTCTAGAATGTTACTGTCTGGGCCTTTGATGGTTTGCTAACCAGGGCTACTGTAAACAGAATGATATCATGAAGAGGGACAACAGGAGTTCAGGAAGGTGACGTGTTGAAGTTTCCGTGTGCCAACGCCTCATGTGATTAGACTACACCGTTGCCCGGAGGAAAAAAGAACACAACGTGGACTCAGTCACAATACTTAAATAGCCTAATCTCATGACTTACTTTTCCCTCATTCACAGCAACTTCATCCCCAAGAACAAAATTGGTTCTATCTCAGCAAACATGCAGAAATTGTTTCAGTTATCAGATCCCCAGTGGAAAATACCTATATGTACCTAAATGCAACATCCTGGCACAAACACAGGCTTGTTCTTAGGGTAGATACTCCATTACTCTCTTCAACAAACTTAACAACTTGTAGCTATAGTGTTCTTAATGCTCGTGTATTTGTGTATGAGATGGTCTTCCTGAATCTCCCTGGCCCTGTTTTTGTACTGTAACCAAGTAGGGACTGGCTTCTGGTGAATGCATGCTGTTAGTATGTGTTTTTTTGTTTGTTTGTTTGTTTGTACTACGTTAAGTGTGCTTTTACTGTTACAGAATAAGGCTCCAGTAAATCAATGCACCATTCATGACTGAATGTAAAATCAAATCATAAACAGCAAAGTGCTGAAACTTGAAACAAGTGAGCAATTCTCAAGCCAAGTGGTGATGATAAAGAGTTTTTGATGTCTGCAGAAACGTAATCAGAAGATAAATCAGAAGATAACTCTGTTTAGAGAAGAAGTGTTTCCTGTCTGAACTTAGTTTCTTCGAGGGTTCAGCGTGTGCTCGGGGCCGTTTGTTGGCGTGCCACTAGAAATGTCTCTATGGATTCCACTGAGCCTCGCTTGGGCTGTGGGCCGAGAACCTGGTAGGGCACATTCTTCACATATACTGTCTAATCCTCCCACCCTCCACCTTGCTGATGGTGAGTGGGTAGGTGAGGGGACATTAACATAAAGCACTGGTTCTCAAATAGTCCTCATGGACCCCCAGATGGTCCAGATTGTTTGCTCCAACCTAACTTGCTGCATATGTAGATAGTCCCTGAGGACCGATTTGAGAATCACTGCCTTAGAGATCTGGGCTGTTTCAGAGAAAACCGCTGAAGAAAAATAATGTTAATGGAGCTGAGGGGAACTGCTGCCCCCTACTGCTGAACCTATACATTTACACTGAATACTGCTGAATTAGCCATCAGCACTCAGAAAAGTGAAGGTGGCGGTGGGGTATTTCACAAAGAACAGTTACTTAGTCAACTAGATAACTTAAATCTAGTCAAGCCAGTAGGTGAAGTCAGACATTGCTGCTAATGGGCAGTCTTTATTTTTGGCTTAAGTTGTGCAGCTCTGAGAAATCCTGCTCTCTGATCCACCAAGGAGGGAAGTTTTCATTAAACTTGTCTCAGTTTGCTACATTACATGAACCGAAAGGGGAGGCCTATATAATACGAACAAGTCATGGACATGCCTATAGGGCAGTCCTCACTTCTGGCCAACCAGTTTGAGATTGCTTTAACTGTCCTCCAGTTAGTCACTGGTATCTGCTCTCATCAACATTTTCCAAGACGCACAGCAGTTTTGTTGCACCCACAACAGTTCTTTTTTCCCCACTGTGGGTATTTTTGTAACGTTTGCTGTTAGCTACACAATGTGCAATCAACACTCAAAAGACAATAATACTCTCAGCATGGCAATGAAATTCCATTCTGCAATGCAGTGTCAGTCAATGCAACAAAAGTGTCTGCAGTTGTCACTTTCAGTATGCTGTCTGTCAAAAGAGCGTTCTTTTTTTTTGCTGCCTGTTCTGATGCTGTGTAAGTGTATGGAACGTATCTGGTGTGAGACAGTGTTCTCTTTAACTCTGTCTATATGTCTATGTGTATCTCTTTCAGTCTGTGTGTGTGGTTTGTTTTTTCACAAATTATGCACTGCATGGTGTTCCTGTTCTGATTTGCACTTTATTATTTATTGTACAAAAGAAGAAGTAAATAGAAACGGTATATGCATATTGTGGTGTGGTTATTACCATCACGTTCAAATGTATGGTCATGCTATGCGGTCACAACTTTTAATAGTTTTACAACAAAGGTTCCTTTCATATCAACACACTGTATGACAATCGGTATATAATCGATATGATTTTTCATTTTTCAAAAACCTTTTTGAACTGCAGAAAGAAAAAATAATTACACATTAAACCAAATCCTTGTGTTATTTATATTAATGTTTTCAGTGCCATTTTGTTGACAGTTTTCCAGTGTAACTGTACAAATGCACTGCTGTATATGGAAGTGTAAAAGTATAGATATGCATAAATTATGAATTTTAGTGTAACAACAAATATCAGGATGCAATATATATTGTATTTTTACACCATGACATGATCGATTTTGATACAGAAATGATTTTTGATGACTTTTTTCCAAAGCCCAATAGACAGAATCACCTGATCAAAGTATAAGTAATACAAACCAAACAAATTTATACACAAACTGTAAATGCTTTCAGATGTAAAGCAGAGTCTGTCTCTCCTACTTTAATGATCATCATTTTTAAAAATACAAGATTTCTTAAATAGAGTGGAAATCATTATGATTTATGTCAGCATGTCTGATATAATGTATTAAACTGAGCTGTATTAGATTCACAAAGCATCTTTTCTCCAATTCCTGTATTGGAAAAAATAAAAATGAATGTGCCCAGACACACAGCAAATATGCTGCATCATATCATACATTGATACAGTATCACATCGTCAACCAGCTTTACACCCCTAGTCTCAACTCATGGTTGCATTCAAAAAACACTTTCCAGTCCTAGGGTCCCTCTGAAATGCACTTATATTTCTCATCACACAACATACCATCAATCTAGTAACCAAATCCATTCATTCCAAATGCTGCTTTGAAAGGGCTACTGCAGGAATAGAACAGGAAATCAGTACCTTACACAATCCACATGCTTTCTTCATATCAGGCAAGCAAGATAAAACTCCAGTGAAAAGATTAAGGCACTTCAGACATATTACTTAACACCACATGGATTTAATAATGTAAATGGAGATTCTAAAATGAATGTAATACTATCAAAGCACAACAGAAATCAACCCAGCTTTCCCCCAGTAGTGAATAGCTTCTGGAAGAACTGTGTGCTGGGAATACTTCAGTAAACCAAGGCTTTCACTCACATCAAAGTAACTAACAAAAAAACCAATCGGACAAACAGAAAATGATTTGTGTTTAAGACTTACTAGCACAAACGTGGATGATGATATCCTTCAGTTGGCATGAACTCATCCAAATAAGCAACTTCTCCTTTCTGTTTATTTTAGCTTTGTTTATAAACCCAAGAGTTTTACATAAGATCATATTTACAGCCAAAGTCATCTAGCTTGAATGAAAGTTACTCAGCGTCGTGTGACGGAAGTGAAAATGTTCAGGTGAAGGAAGGGAAGTGATAACGTCATCCCAAAAGCAATTTATACTTCAACACCACGAAACAGCAATTAAAGGAAGTCCTGCCTTTAACCACGTGTATACCATGCGCATACCCACGCATCACTTTTTCTACACACCTGGCAGCATTCTTTCATTGCAGCCAAGGGGAAGAAGAGTTCCAGTGTTCTTTCACAATACCCCTCCAGACGTAGCATATCAAGCATGAGAAATTTGTTGACAAGTCACCAATGGCTGGTCTTAGTTGGTGCAAAGTCTTGAAGTATCTCAAAACGTCCACTGTGAATCAACTGTTGTGGGAAGAGCAAAATGTATTATAAATATTATGCAGAATTTATATAATTGTGTTATATTTGCATTTAAACTATAATTCGATTTAGGCTCATACCAATCAGGCACAAGAAAATCTTAACTTGTTCAGGGCATTGTACGTTATATATGTCTAGATATAGATACAGATCTGGTCTCTACCCCCACCCCCTCCCCCTCCCCCCTAAACTCAATTTTAAGTCACGGCCAGTTCCTCTGACTACCTGGATCTCCCCAGATCACATGATGCTACCTTTGGTACCATGTGCTTCCACTGAAGAGAGCACTGAGTGCCAATTCGGTTATACCAGCTAACAGATACCTGAACATTTGATATGTTTAGTGATGGGGAGAGGTATTTATGTTCTGCCCATTCAGAAAGAAAGAGGCCAGTAACGCTCGCTGGGAGGGCCATGGGCTGGCCATGTATGGCTGTGATATACTTTAACAACTTAAACTTGACACTTAACAATGATTAGATAGGGCCAATGCTTAGACAGTTGCACCACTCAGGAGCTACTTTTTAGTCATCTTTGCTTCCATCTGATCTGAATGCCTCCTCCATCTAATATGAATGTCTCTGTTTAATGTTTCAACTAAGCTTAGGGGAACTAAAATGGGAATAACAGGTTTAAGACTGTTAAGAAATGAGAACTAAGAGCAGAGACATGTTTCTTCTCTGCTGTTGTAGCTACAAGCCACATAGTAAAAGCTTGGTTTTGCATTATTGCATTATTACATAACCTCTTCCACATACCTGCAGTAGAAGCCCTCAGAATGCCCAGCAACAATGTCTGCATATAGGTCCGGAGGAGGAAGTATCTGCAGATCTACATCCTGTTTAGGTCTTTAAAGGATTAAAGGAAAGAAGAGAGCAATGTGGATGCAGAACCAGCGCAATGACACAAGCAGCAGGAGCATTTTACACATTCAACATGCTAAACCAGTCGGACAGCATGCCACAGCAGAACAATTAGACAACACATCAATGGGGAGTGTGTATGTGTATTTATGAGTGTGCGAATGTCAACATTCTGAGAAAACCTACGTGTTATGTGGTTCCTCTGCGTAGACAAGGGTCAAAACAAGAGAAAATGGCATATTAGTAAAATCAAGTGCTTTTACAGAATAATTTTCATTATTTCAGCCTAATACATCTGTGAAACAAAGTGGCACACACCTGGCTCTGGTTCTTCAATTCTTCACATACAAAATGAAAAGAAAAAAAAACACAAACACTTTCAGACTTCTTTGTGCATTTCATTATTAATCTGACGACTGACTACTTGTACAGGAATTGTAATTCACTTGCAAAGCAGGAGAGCAGAGTCTTACATTGTGTTCCTATTCAGTGTAGCTTGACCAGGCATTTTAGGCTGTGCAAAGAAGGTTGCCAGTTTCTGAAGTGCTTCCTGTCTTGCTCTGCAATGCACACAAATGCAGGATAATTCAGATAATAAGTGACTGGTCCAGACATTGGCAATCTGCAGTATGTGTGAGTTAACTTTGAATTGGCTAAAAAGCAAAAGAAAACATTAGCCTAAAATAACCAAAATAATTATAAATAAAAGAAACAAACATTTATTAAAGCAACAACAGTAACACAAATATAAATACAAATATTTTTTTAATTCACAGTTAACGCCATAATATTTGGACCTTGGTATAAAAAACCTAATCTTTTATTGATGTAAACCTATTCTTAGAATAAACCTTGATAAAAAAAAAAAAAAAAAAAGATTCTTTTAACAAAAACATGTCACAACTACTAATTTTTGAATTATTATGAAAAAATGTAAAAAAAAAAAACAGCTTACTATGTATGCAGTCATGTGAAAAAATAAATACACTTCATGGAAATTGCTTTTCTAATCATGTATTCAACAAAAATAGCAGATGTAATATTCTTCTGCAGAGAAAGTATACACCCTTGGTCTCAGAAGATAATGATTCCCTTTTTAATTGCCTTCACAACTTTTCAATGGAGATTAGATCTGAGCTTTGACTTGACCATTCCATAACTCTCCATTTTTTCATATTGATCCATTAGTTGGTGGATTTGCTAGTGTGCTTAGGATCATTATCCCAAGAGTAACATTCTCACCACCTTCAAAGTTGGTATGAGGTTCTTCTCATAAAACGCTGTCTCCGGTCTATGCCACCCATGTGCACTATTACTGTTATTTATCTACACCACTTGAAATTATTTTCCTTACAGTGAAAAATCTTGCCACTCATTGGCATCCACAACATTTTTATCCTAAAGCCTTAGAAAGATCATTAGATCTTAATGATACCACACACTTCAATAGCAAAAAGAAAACCAGACACTGGATGTCAGCTTTAAACAAGACAGGTTCCACCTGCACCTCCACCTGCCGGATGTTCTAATCAATGGCATGTAATCTTGAACACCTAATTTTAACTTTATGGCCTCAAAGGCGTCATAAATATCAGGGTGTGCTTAGGTTTTCCAAGTGACCAATCTGTACGCAACAGACTAAGCAATAGCTTAAAACAATCAGTGCTGTAATGAACCTGCCTGGAAGATGATGTATGCTAATTTTACACTCACACACAGAATGTTTAGAGGGGCAAACATTTCCCCAGTAATCATTTTAGGATCTATGAGGGGAACTGGAAAGCCTGAAAGAGAGGTCCCTGGGGGACCTGGAGATGTTCTGTATTGAGAAATGGTTTCCTTCCTCTGTATTCTCCAGTCTCATCAACTATACCGAGAGGATGCTCACTGCTTCATTATGTTGGAAAACAAAGATTACACAAATAACTAAATTAATTAATTGTGATTTAATAAACTTGCTTTTGTTTAAAAAAAATATATATTTTTAATAAATAATAGAAGTGTTTTATTTTCTTAGACTGCATTTATTTCAGTTAAAGTTTCGATTGATTTGATCATATTTTAGTGTCTAATTAACCACAAAGACATCTTTCATGATCTACCAAGAGTGCAAATAATTATGGAGCTTAATTAATACTAAGTCACTTTACAGAAGCATCAAAAACAATACAACAGTCTATAGAAATACAGAAATCTATAGAAATATGTTGCATTATGCTTGCAATATGAATATAGAAGCAGATGTTCACAAAATACAAATAGACAAACAAGATCATTCGAGTACAATGTTTGCCAAGTGGATTATAGCGCATCTTCAGTCAGCATGACACTTACTGAATGTTATCATTTGCATCAGTGTGTGGTTGCTGTGGTGACTCCTGCTCTGAACTCACTGAAGCTTGGAAGACAAATAACAATCAAAGACAGAAGACAACATATTGCAGAAAAGCTTTCTAGTTTTTGTTCTAATCTGCACTAGCTTTTGTGTAGTGGAATGGACAGAAGACCTGTATACAAGTTCTGCAAGGAACACAGGATGACTGTTGTTCTGCTAAAGACTTTATTTGGTTGGTGGACTTGCTTTGGTACCTATGGTACCTGCAGTAGATAAACAGGCATCACTTAAATAAAAGGCACTTAATCTTGTTTTTTGTCGTGGCTTGTATGGCTCGGTGACAGTGTGTCTATGGATATAAAGTACAGCTGTTCCAGTATTGCAAGTAACCACAGCTTTCAGAATGTACTGTTGCGTCCAACGACACACATACAAGATGAATCCATTATTTATTGTAAAGCAGTGTCCATGTTTTGGTCCCTTTTTAGTATTTAACACAATGCCTTAAGTCTTACTTATCTTTCTGATTATTTCCCTCATGTCAGGATGACTCGAAGATATTTATCTCTAGTACAATTTACAAGAATGTGCTTCCGAATTGACTCACCCACTTCCAGAGAAGACGCTGTATGGTTCAAGACTCTGAAAGGTAAACGGCGAAATATTTTATCAGTGCATGAGCATCAAATCACAAAATGAAAATATTTATGTTATCTAAGTATATATTATAAAATTATAAAAGCAAATGTACACAAAAACAAATACTTACAGATCTGTGTTGTCAGTTGGAGTAAATGGTGTATCGTCATCATCACACCATTCCTCACTGTCATCTGTGACTAAAAATACAAACTTTCCTCATTTTTAAACCTTTATCTCTAAATATCACACTAAAATATTCATGAATTCAGTTATTTGAGTCAGACACAGATATGTGTATTACTCTTAGCTGTAAATACACATACGCATACAATTTCACATGCTTTCATGTGCCATTACATTCAGCAAAACTGACTTACAGCTTTCCTGGTGCACAAGGTAATGGTTTGATGATCTGCACAAACAACAAAAATACAAGAATGTGAATGTTTATGTTTGAATCTTTGAACATAACCCGATTATTAAATGGATAAAATAATGACAACTATCAAGTTAATGTTGCAGTTTACATTCTGCTATAATACATGTGTGTCACACTGGATAATAGTGCCTTTTACATGAATAAATGGAACTTGCGGTAATGGGGCTTACCTGCTGCCTGCGCTGGCAACCTCAGGGTCTATGAACCCATTGCTGTTGGATGCTTTAGTTCTTTTACCCAGCTCCATCACCTCCTGAATATCTAGCTCCACACTTTCCACTGAGATATACCCATCTGAAGACAAACACAGATAGAGAACACTACAATAGAAACTGGTAGGGATTAACGCCCATAAAAAAGCATGGCCAACCTAAAGTGTACTTCCCATGATAATTAAATTGGATTTTAGGTAAACACTTTATTCAGTGCTTATTTCTGAACTGAATGCATACATGTGAACTGCTTTGCCTTGTATTAGTGCATACCCGTGAACGATATTGCAGATTTTGCAGGTATTACAATTTGTCCACATTGTGTATAACAAACCCGGCCATTCAAAAGTGCATCAGCATAGACCGACAAACTGTAAGATATACATCAGAAGGTACTTTAAATGTTTTTTTTCAGTGTTCTGGGAACAGCAAGAACTTATTAAATTAAAAAAATATATTTATAAAATTATATAGTTCTTGATTTCTGCCTTGAGATTTGATCACCACCTTTAAAATTAGAGGCATTCCAGATATTCATTTAATTATAACTTCATTTTTGAGGTCATACAGCTTTATTATAATATTATCTGCAGCTTTGTTCATGATTCTGGACACATCCTTCACTGCTTCATTTTTACAGCTTCCTACAGATTAGTTGTAGAACAATGACATTTCAATTAGTATTTTCTACAGTACATGGTTCTGAATGGTGATTGATTTTGCAATGGTAGTGGATGTAAAATATGTGGCATTATTCTGTTATCATAGAAATTGTCATATGTCTGATTCCTAGTTTTAATTTTTTCAACTGATTCTACATTTGTTGTTTTTATGAACCGTGTTTTGGGCTGACTCACATTTGTTGCTGCTGTCTCTGGCAAGCCATTTTCCTTTAGGGCAGTCTGTGGTGCGGATAATGCTGATGGTCTCTCCAGCTTTCACGGCCAGGTCATTCTTACGGCCTTTACTAGTCTCCCTCACGTTTGCTTGGTACATTGCCTCCTCCTCTCCTGTAATCTACAAAAAGGAAAGGACGTGAGAGGGGGAGCAGGAGTGAGAAAGACACAGACAGAGAGGGAAAGAGAGAGAGAAGGTGTGTGTGTGTGTAATGTGGGCACGTTAAAAACAACACATGATTTTTTTTAAGGACAACACATTTTATGTTTTACTGTCTAAGGCAAACATGTGAAGTGCATTTTATATCAATAAAGTGGCCAAACTGTGTAAGTGAAATGGTGTTTTTGTGTTAAAACACTAACACAAAAAGCGTGCTGCCAGTTAACATGTTTTTGAAAGCTGCATTGTTCATCACTGCATGCTCTTACCTTGAATTTTTTCTTCATCTCATTTTTCATTTTCTCCTTCTCTTTCTGTTCCTTCTTTTCTCTCTCCTTCTCTTTCTGTTCCCTTTTTTCTCTTTCCTTGTCTCTGTGTTCTTTCTTCTCTTTTTCCTTCTCCTTGATCTCCTTTTCTTTGTCTTTCTGCTCCTTCTTTTCTTTTTCCTTCTCTTTATCTTTCTGCTCCCTTTTTTCTTTTTCCTTCTCTTTATCTTTCTGCTCCCTTTTTTCTTTTTCCTTCTCTTTATCTTTCTGCTCCCTTTTTTCTTTTTCCTTATCTTTCTGCTCCTTCTTTTCTTTCTCCTTCTCTCTCTCTTTTTCCTTCTGTTTCTCCTTCTTCTTCAGTTCCTTTTCATCTGGGTTCTTCCTGGTAACAAAGAAATGAGATATAACAATATTATGTTATACCATTGCTCTGACACTCATATATAAGTAAAGAAGTAATCTAAGAGTAAAGGCAAAAACACTGCCAACAAATGAATGCAAAAGTTGGTCAAAATATTAAAACATACTTGGCAAACAAGGTTTTCCTAGAAGTTTCTTCATTCTGAAAACGAAGACATTTAATAAAGAAAAAAAATCAACACATTGCCATTTAAAGACTCTGACGGTATTTAAGAAGCTAACTACCAGAAATTGTTTTCAAACCAAATAAAAATTAACAGAATTTTTAGAACAAGCGAATCATGATAAAAATCAAGCCAAATGTGTTGAGCAAAGATATAGATGGAAAAAGCACTTACCGCAACAGATGCATCAGCATACGGATCTACAAATAAAAAAACAACAGATAAGTCTATGATATGTAAATTCTTTAATCCACAATATTATGGTAAGTAAAACAAACACCAAAAAATATTTTCTCAAAGTGACATAACCAGAGAAGATAGTAATCTAACATCTGTTAGCACTTTCAGTAGGTCAGTATTCCATCAGAGAAGAAATCTCTTTGCTGTTAAAAATTTGATAAAGGACAAAGAAGAGATATCTGCGAACAGCATGATAAAACCAGAGCTTTACAATGGATATATTACACCAGCTTCCTTCAGTGGAAACTCTAGAAAAAGTAAAAAGATAACTCTAGGCAAAATGATGACTTTTCATACTCATTGGAGCTCCTTTGCGTTGTTTCTTCAGGGTTTTAACTTTCTTGTTGACTGCTATGTCTTCATAGGCATTGTCACTACTGTTGTAGTTAATCTCCAGGGACCTATGAAAACATCAAAAATGTGTTTAGGAGAAATGTATTGATATTGATGGATTTGTGTGGTTAAAAAATATTGTGGATCATATTGTTTGAAAGAACAAAATTTTTAAAAATGTTTGTTACTTCATAGCTATTCAAAGAACAAGCAAATACACAATTTAGGTTTTATATATATATATATATATATATATAACATCTATCTTTCTTCTGTGCAGAAAACATAAATCAGCAATGTGATTTACCCTGTTGGAGACTGGATGGCAAGAGAGTCTGGTACTGAATCTGGAAGTTCTGCTGCCTGTGTCTTCGAAAGCTCAAAATGTGTTTCTGTAATATCCACATTTGGAACTAACTCCTCCAGACTCTGGTGTTCTGGACTTAACTGTTCCAAAAATGCTTGCTCATGGACTGACAATGCAGAATTTCCATATTCTGGAGTATTTGCTTGTAAAGAGTTGAGTCCATCAGTGTCAGGCGAACCATCAATTTCTGAATCCACAAGCTCTGAATTCTCGGAGGTAAAATCCACTGGAGCTGGGATAATGACTCCTGTAACAGTTTCAGATAAACCAAGTTAACACAGATTTATTCATAATAATATATAGTCCAAAGCTATGAGCAACTGAGTCAAGCTCTGATTATGATTATCATTAAAGCAACAGAACAAAAATTCATTTCAAATTCATCATTTCTTTCTTTCTAAGATAATATCAGTCAGGGGTTATATTTTTGGAATCCCTCCTACACAACATATACAGAAATATCTCTATGACAGCCCTAAAGAGAACTACAAGGAAAGAAGTTTATTATTTGAGACAGTTCTACCATTGTCGTTCACTGGTTGAGCCAGTAAAGCAGATGTCTGCAAATCTGTGCTTGTGACGCGGGGTGGTTTCTCCGGGGCAATGCATTCATTTGGCACAGTTGGAAAGTACTTTCTAGGAGGAGGCGGAGGAGGACTAGCCTTCACCTTAACAGGGATCCGCTCAGCCAGCACTTTTGGAATAGGTGATGCATGGCCTGAAGAGAGGAGGGGCAGGAGGGTTAATACAGTGGACACTCCAGTAAACCTCTAGAGATTATATCAACACAAGCCAAGCTCACTCAGCTATGTGCAGATTAACTTTCAATCACACTATATACTACAGCATCAAAAATCCTGGGTTGTAGAGGCAAAAAAGAACTAGAAAGGATAAAATAAACTGGTGGACAACCCATAATGATCAAGCAGCTTGGACAAAAATTAATCGGTATGTTTATCATACAACTGGACATCGAAGTGTTCTATATAAAATGCATAAAATGTTTGTTGTAGATATCTAAGTATGAACTATATGTATTATTCTTTGAAAAAATGCTATTGACAAAAGCAGTTCTTGCGGATGACTCATAAATTTACTTTAGATGCAACACTCTACCTCCCAGTCATTCAGACTATGAGAGACATGCTGCACTGCACAACCACAATAGGGTTTGTTAGATGCCTCACATACCAACCCTTCCCAAAACATGAAGTGTTTTCACTGCAACTCAAAAGTGTTCCAACACTGCTGCCACCCCCTACAGTTACTTTGTCAACCATTTTTATGGATCATCCACAGCCTTTACAATGTAAGACGTGCACACAGCCGCATCAACATAAACACAACACATCAAAAATGCTAATTTAAGATCACTTCATGAAAGTATAGCAATCTTTCATGATCTGCATCACTGGTCTGACCAGGAGTAGGATTAATAAAATATATCAGGAACAGCAAAATAAACTGACCATACTCGTGTGTTCAGGTACTTACTGTGATCTAAGCCATTGGTCAGGCCCATTTCAAGTGTAGGGGTATTAGACTCTACTGAGACTTCTTTCACTGCCTGGTCTTCATAGTCAACTGGGGGGATATCAGGAATGGGCACATCAAGAATTTCTGGGACAAGTGAAAGATCCAAAGGTGGGATTGGCTCTGTTTGGGCTGCTTCAGTTTGTGCTTTCTCGGGTGTTAAAACGTCAGGTGGATTGACTGCAGGCGGGGCTGTCTCCACTAAGGCCATAATTTCAGGTGTGGTAGGTGTGTGTGCTTGATGGCTCGTTGCATGCTTTTTTTTAGCCTTTTCTAGAAGCTTAAGCACTCTCTGATCACAGTGATTATGCCTAATAGGGGCCATCTCTTCTGCTCTTGCAAGAGCAGATAGAGGTGAAACTGTTTTGGATGAAGTAGCTGACAGAACCTCAGGCATATTCTCTGGTAGGTCATCAACTTCTTGAGATTCAGTCATGCCATTTTCTAGCACTGGCTCCACATCTGTAGCTGGAGATGGCAATACTGTAGAAGGTCTGGGATCGGAGGCAGCATGTGAATCTGTGGGCACGGTTTCAGGAATCAGGGCAGCTGAATGTTCAGAAGTGACACATGCTGGTGCAGGTGAGGCTGTACGGGAGAGATTTGGACTGCTGCAAACTGGAGTAGGAGAAGCAGCAACTGCAGGAACAGAAAGATCAGCAGTAACTGGGGCAGGGATATCTAGGGCTAAAATATTTGCATCAGGAATATCTTCTGGAATAATTGGTGGAGGAATAAGTATATCAAGAATATCAGGAATATCTGAAGGGTGGGTTACTTCCTCTGGCTGTGGAGCTATAACACTAAGGTTATGAGCATTAGGAATATCTGGCTTTGCGATTTCCAGTTCAGGAGTAGTTTGGGAGACAATTTCAGGTTCTGGAATTGTTAGCATACAAACTTCTGGCTCAGAAATTGCTGGAGTAGGAATGACTGGAGCAGGAATCACTGGAGTTGGGTTACTGCACACTGGAACACCTTTCACTTGAACTGGTAGTGTTTTGGGAGCCACAGGCTCACTAAATGTGGGTGTTGCTCTGCAACCGCTGGCAACAAGGCTATCATGTACAGGGTCAGCTGGTACAGCACTCTCTAAAGTGTTTGTCTTCTCTTTCTCAATGCTGATTGACTTTCTAAAGCTGAATATGCTCTTCTTCTTAGGTGTAGAGACTTTGACTGGAGATGCCAAAACTGGAGAAGGTGAGACAGGATCAGGCTTAGTGGTCCCTTGAATGACCGGAGTAACAGGACTCACAGGCAGAACCAGGGGAAGGTTCTTGTTTTTCAGAGTTTTGACAATTTCACCTTCCCTTTTCTTATTTGGTAATTCTGGATTCATATGATTGTCATTCACATTTAACGGTAAGATTTCAGACTGAGAAAACTGGCGCTTGACAGGGCTTTTTTTCTCGTCTTTGAAGACCACACGAGGAGAAATAGGCGTGCGATTCTCTAAGGCTGAGTTTATGGAAGCCACCAGGGGATTACTGATTTTTGTGGTAGGAGAAGTGAGAGTTTTGGGCTTTTCTGGGATGGAAGGTTTCATTCGAATCCTCAGAGCCTCATCATTCTGGAACTTAGCCCTCAGCATCTTAAAGTCCACCCCTTCACCCTGTGGAAAGATCAGGTACAACGTCTCTTACACATTGTGTCTAGACACAGGCAAGATGTTTCTGTTCTTAAATTAATTTTAGTAAACGCCCTCATCAGTGTCAAAACAGGCTTGAATTAAGAACCATACATATATACACATACTGTAAAAAAAAGGGGGTGGGGTTAACTTTAAAATGTGTGTAACTCTTTTTAATAATATTCGTTTTATTTATATAACCTTTAAATCATAAGTAATTCATAAGTAAAACTTTTCCCTTTCTAAGTTCAGCTAACTCAATATTTTATGGTAGCCCTAACTTTTGACATTGAATCACTATTATATATGGATGTATCTGTATTACACTGTATTACATAGTGACTAAATTAGCTCTATGTGACTAAAAAAGACATTAATATTACAAAAATCAACTTGGACTAAAGGAGACTAAAACAAAAAACAGCATATGAAATAAATAAATAAAATAAAAGGGCGCAGCAGCCTTGTCTTGTCTGTAACACCCAACAATGTGTACATTTATAACCTTTTAGCCCCAAAACTAAAACAAAAATTAATTATTAGCAAAATATAAAGTATAAGGGAAAAAAATAAAGTATTAGGGGGGAAAAGTATACTTCATTCTCCATATTTTACTTTTAACAGCTAGTGTAATACGTTGATACTCTCCAGTTCATTTTGTGTTCACAATGCCAAAAGAAGAAACTAAAACTCACCTGCTCCATAGCAATTTGCTGCTGATTTCCTCCAACTCTTCAAAGATACCCTCCTCTCTCTGCTCTCGTCGTTAATCCGACAAAAGAAAAAGCTTTACCATAAAAGAATCCACTGGTCAGACGGACACCCCCCTTCTCTCGACGCTAATCCACACAGTTAAAACGGCTGACCTGTCGCTAACGGGGCGCGAAAACTGGCCACGCGCCGCAAGCACGCGCCCATCAGCAGCTCCGTGTGGTACGAGGCGCTGCTCGTTGTTTCGGTGTGCGGAATACAGACTGAGGGGAAAATTCACGAACAAATCACCAAAACTGCGCGGCTCGTCAGACGAGTCCGTCCTGAGGAATGCCAGAGAGACTTCAGCACACTCCTGACTGTTTTCATTCACCAAGAATGTGGACCGGCAGGCCTGGCGTGTGTCCTGGAGGAGAAACGGCGGCCTCCATTTTATTCAACAAATCACATCCCTCTCATACAGTTTCTTCAGACCTGGAGTCATTATTCCAAATATCTATCAGTTAAGGTATCTTTGGCACAAGAGGGGCATCTTCTTTAACAGTGAGAAAGGCAAGAAACTCAGTACAATAAAAAGTTCAGCCAGGATACTCCTGACCTGTATAACGTCAGCTGAATGTAAGTGAGCCTGTCCTGAAGGCTGATGAGACTTACACCTTATGGTTACACCTTAGCTTAACATTTAGTGCTACTAATGTATATTTTTAGACACAACCTGTTCATATGTCATATTTGGATTTTCTGTTTTATCAAACATGATGTTTTCTCACAACATTTCTATATTTATATTTGATAAAATAATATATTCACCTATCAGCCAGAACATTACTACCATCTGGCCAATACTGAAGTGGCCTCCCTCATTCTGCTGAAACCACTCTGACTGTGGTGCACTGTGCATTCTGACCCCTTTCTTTCAGAGCCGTCACTTTTTAAACCACAGTAGCTGTTTTGTGGCATCAGACCACATGGGCCAGGCCTTAACTTCCCACATGCATCAATGTGCCTTGGGTCCCCATGGCCCTGTGTTTTTCCTTGGATCACTTTTGGTAGGTACTAACTACTGTATCCTGTACAAGGCCTGCCATTTTGGAGTTGCTCTGACTCAATTGCCTAATCACCACAATATGGTCAAAGTGGCTCAGATACTTACACTCAGCCATTCTTCCTGCTTTCAGCACATCAACTTAAAAAACTGTTTACTTGCTGCCTAATATATCCCACCTCCTTACAGATGCCATTGTAATAAAATACTACATGGTCAGTGCTGTTCACTTTACCGGTCAGTGGCGTTACTGTTATGACTGATAAGTGAATATAGCTTCACAGTACTATTTTCGATACCAAAGACAGCCCGACCTGTTAAACACATGCGCACCACCGACTGGCTGGCAAGCTAATGATTTCTAAGCTTAATAAACTCCTGATTTTTCTCCTGCAACAAGAAAAAACATGTTATGTAGCAGCTGGTAGCACATACTTTGCCAGCAAGCCCACCTGATAACATTAGTAGTTAGCTGGTATTCTCTTGAGTGTTTAAATGATGATTTACAGGGCTCCATTTGTCTCGGCTAAGGCGCTGTAACATTCAATTTGTGTTGATGTAGGCAGTACATTTAGGGTTGCAAAGGGGCAGGCCTAAATTTTGGAAAGATTACAAATTGGAGATTATTAAGAGTGGGCAGCACAGCCAGTGGTTGTTATGTGAGGGTAGGTTTCCTCCTCTTGTGTCCAGGCCATCTTCATGTTTGCAGCATTGTCAGTAACAAGTGCAAAAACTCATTAATGAGCTTTTAGTTCATGCTTTCATGCTGGTCGGAGAAAATTAAAAAATCTCTTCTAGTACACATTGGATGGCAACATCATTTAGCAGATCTGGTTTAGCAGTTAACTACTTACTGTATGAAAACATTTTTAATATTATATTAACTATATTTTATGTTCTCACCCTTCAACTTTGAAAACTTACAGTTTATTCCCGTTAATTCCCATAAATTCACGTTAATTCCCATGGAAAGTTTCCAACTTTGAAAATTCCCAGAATTTTGCAAACCTAGTCTTTAATTCACACATTTTCCTGCTACTTGTAGTCTTAAGCTTCCATTGGCTGAGTTTTCTGGTCAGCCGATGTGCATGGTTGAAGAGGTGGACAGAGCAACCAGAAAGTCCATCAGAAAACATTAGCTGGTCAGCTATATTAACTGTGGATGATCTGCAGGGCTGTTTGTCTTAGCTAAGTTGATGCAACAAATAACAATCCATGTTGATATAGACAGTTAGGTCTTGGGAGAGACCTTGGGTGTAACAGAAACAGCATGCAGTCATACTTTATATAGGTCTATACTGAATGCAGTGCAATATTTTGCAGTAATATTTATTATTTATTATTTACATACTATTTAATGTGGTAGTTCAGGACGTGGCCCTCCTAATGCTGCAGTATGGAAACCTATGAACATCAAAAAAGTGCATTTTATATGAATAGTATCAATAGTGTGGGAAACAAGTATTATTCTGTTTTAAAATGCATCAGTATCAATACATACTGATCTGACGTAGTTAAATATAGCCAATTGGACTGTTGTCCTTTCTGGAAGACGTTTTACCATCTCATCCAAGAGGCTTCTTTAGTTCTGACGGAGAGTGATGTATTCCCAGAATTAATGGCCCTTGTTGGGGGATTCAGGTAGTTTCCATGGTGGTGGTCGCGCTCGCTTTTTGTTGTTCCTGACCTGTTCAGTCTTCTGGGGAGGGATGAAAGGACAGCATTGTGTTGTGTGATATGTGGTGTCTCAGGCCTCCTCCTCTGTTGAGTGATGTTTTTTCTATTTTTACATAGATGGCTTCTTTCACTCCCCTTTCAGACCATCTGTCTTCTCTGTCCAAGATGTGTACATCTGAGTCTTCAAAGGAGTGTTCGCAGTCCTTCAGATGTATGCAGACAGCTGAGTCCTGGCCTGAGGAAGTGGCTCTTTTGTGTTGAGCCATGCGTTTGTCCAGGGTTTGCTTGGTTTCACCAATGCAGAGGTCACTGCAGTTCTCCTTACATACTGCTACATTAACATTTTTCACACTAGTCCCTTGGGACTACAAGACTAATATGACAAAATTCAGTGTTAACTCGCTTTTAAGCCGTATGGTACTGGCACCACTCTTTGGGAGGTTACACTTTGACAGACTGTCTGTTAAATGACCAATAGTTTTTCATAATAAGAGGAAGTGTTAATATCCAGGCCCAAATTGTTTTCTCTATAAGCAAGCTGGTGGAGTGAATGGAATGATTTTTAGTGCACTTAAGTCTGACCAGACCTGTTTGTTTTGCTTGGCAAGGGGCCAGCGCTTTACATTTGCTTCAGTTTGGTGGATGTAATTAAAATTTTTTGGTTGAATTACTCGCCTGGAAAAGTAGTTTATATGCTAAACGAGGGGAATTCCTGTCTTAGAGCTCTACCATTCTGCAGAGCTTAGCTCCAATGCAATCTAACACACCTGATTCAGGTAATAAAGGCTCTCAGG